>JAVGWX010000156.1:0-126267 GCA_036924085.1 Ariolimax columbianus
CACTGACTTTCAAGTAATTTTACTGACAAGAAAATCTAATGTTTCTAAAATTAAAATTAAACACGATTTAAAAAAAGTTGCAGATCATAAGTTTAGACAATTTTCAGCCGTTTGAAATGTATTGCAATTTTAGAGCACTAATTATGTGGATAAGTTAAAAGCATTTCACAGACTTTCAAGTAATTTTACTGACAAGAAAAACTAATGTTTCTAAAATTAAAATTAAACACGATTTAAAAAAAGTTGCAGATCATAAGTTTAGACAATTTTCAGCCGTTTGAAATGTATTGCAATTTTAACGCACTAATTATGTGGATAAGTTAAAAGCATTTCCACTGACTTTCAAGTAATTTTACTGACAAGAAAAACTAATGTTTCTAAAATTAAAATTAAACACGATTTGAAAAAAAGTTGCAAATCATGTTTAGACAATTTTCAGCCGTTTGAAATGTATTGCAATTTTAGAGCACTAATTATGTGGATAAGTTAAAAGCATTTCCACAGACTTTCAAGTAATTTTACTGACAAGAAAAACTAATGTTTCTAAAATTAAAATTAAACACGATTTTAAAAAAGTTGCAGATCATAAGTTTAGACAATTTTCAGCCGTTTGAAATGTATTGCAATTTTAGAGCACTAATTATGTGGATAAGTTAAAAGCATTTCCACTGACTTTCAAGTAATTTTACTGACAAGAAAAACTAATGTTTCTAAAATTAAAATTAAACACGATTTGAAAAAAAGTTGCAGATCATAAGTTTAGACAATTTTCAGCCGTTTGAAATGTATTGCAATTTTAGAGCACTAATTATGTGGATAAGTTAAAAGCATTTCCACAGACTTTCAAGTAATTTTACTGACAAGAAAAACTAATGTTTCTAAAATTAAAATTAAACACGATTTTAAAAAAAGTTGCAGATCATAAGTTTAGACAATTTCAGCCGTTTGAAATGTATTGCAATTTTAACGCACTAATTAAGTGGATGTTAAAAGCATTTCCACAGACTTTCAAGTAATTTTACTGACAAGAAAAACTAATGTTTCTAAAATTAAAATTAAACACGATTTGAAAAAAAGTTGCAAATCATAAGTTTAGACAATTTTCAGCCGTTTGAAATGTATTGCAATTTTAGAGCACTAATTATGTGGATAAGTTAAAAGCATTTCCACAGACTTTCAAGTAATTTTACTGACAAGAAAAACTAATGTTTCTAAAATTAAAATTAAACACGATTTAAAAAAAGTTGCAGATCATAAGTTTAGACAATTTTCAGCCGTTTGAAATGTATTGCAATTTTAGAGCACTAATTATGTGGATAAGTTAAAAGCATTTCCACAGACTTTCAAGTAATTTTACTGACAAGAAAAACTAATGTTTCTAAAATTAAAATTAAACACGATTTAAAAAAAGTTGCAGATCATAAGTTTAGACAATTTTCAGCCGTTTGAAATGTATTGCAATTTTAGAGCACTAATTATGTGGATAAGTTAAAAGCATTTCCACAGACTTTCAAGTAATTTTACTGACAAGAAAAACTAATGTTTCTAAAATTAAAATTGAACACGATTTTTAAAAAAGTTGCAGATCATAAGTTTAGACAATTTTCAGCCGTTTGAAATGTATTGCAATTTTAACGCACTAATTATGTGGATAAGTTAAAAGCATTTCCACAGACTTTCAAGTAATTTTTCTGACAAGAAAAACTAATGTTTCTAAAATTAAAATTAAACACGATTTTAAAAAAAGTTGCAGATCATAAGTTTAGACAATTTTCAGCCGTTTGAAATGTATTGCAATTTTAACGCACTAATTATGTGGATAAGTTAAAAGCATTTCCACAGACTTTCAAGTAATTTTACTGACAAGAAAAACTAATGTTTCTAAAATTGAAATTAAACACGATTTAAAAAAAAGTTGCAGATCATAAGTTTAGACAATTTTCAGCCGTTTGAAATGTATTGCAATTTTAACGCACTAATTATGTGGATAAGTTAAAAGCATTTCCACAGACTTTCAAGTAATTTTACTGACAAGAAAAACTAATGTTTCTAAAATTAAAATTAAACACGATTTTAAAAAAGTTGCAGATCATAAGTTTAGACAATTTTCAGCCGTTTGAAATGTATTGCAATTTTAACGCACTAATTATGTGGATAAGTTAAAAGCATTTCCACAGACTTTCAAGTAATTTTACTGACAAGAAAAACTAATGTTTCTAAAATTAAAATTAAACACGATTTAAAAAAAAGTTGCAGATCATAAGTTTAGACAATTTTCAGCCGTTTGAAATGTATTGCAATTTTAACGCACTAATTATGTGGATAAGTTAAAAGCATTTCCACAGACTTTCAAGTAATTTTACTGACAAGAAAAACTAATGTTTCTAAAATTAAAATTAAACACGATTTTAAAAAAAGTTGCAGATCATAAGTTTAGACAATTTTCAGCCGTTTGAAATGTATTGCAATTTTAACGCACTAATTAAGTGGATAAGTTAAAAGCATTTCCACAGACTTTCAAGTAATTTTACTGACAAGAAAAACTAATGTTTCTAAAATTAAAATTAAACACGATTTGAAAAAAAGTTGCAAATCATAAGTTTAGACAATTTTCAGCCGTTTGAAATGTATTGCAATTTTAGAGCACTAATTATGTGGATAAGTTAAAAGCATTTCCACAGACTTTCAAGTAATTTTACTGACAAGAAAAACTAATGTTTCTAAAATTAAAATTAAACACGATTTAAAAAAAGTTGCAGATCATAAGTTTAGACAATTTTCAGCCGTTTGAAATGTATTGCAATTTTAGAGCACTAATTATGTGGATAAGTTAAAAGCATTTCCACAGACTTTCAAGTAATTTTACTGACAAGAAAAACTAATGTTTCTAAAATTAAAATTAAACACGATTTTTAAAAAAGTTGCAGATCATAAGTTTAGACAATTTTCAGCCGTTTGAAATGTATTGCAATTTTAACGCACTAATTATGTGGATAAGTTAAAAGCATTTCCACAGACTTTCAAGTAATTTTTCTGACAAGAAAAACTAATGTTTCTAAAATTAAAATTAAACACGATTTTAAAAAAAGTTGCAGATCATAAGTTTAGACAATTTTCAGCCGTTTGAAAAGTATTGCAATTTTAACGCACTAATTATGTGGATAAGTTAAAAGCATTTCCACAGACTTTCAAGTAATTTTACTGACAAGAAAAACTAATGTTTCTAAAATTGAAATTAAACACGATTTAAAAAAAAGTTGCAGATCATAAGTTTAGACAATTTTCAGCCGTTTGAAATGTATTGCAATTTTAACGCACTAATTATGTGGATAAGTTAAAAGCATTTCCACAGACTTTCAAGTAATTTTACTGACAAGAAAAACTAATGTTTCTAAAATTAAAATTAAACACGATTTTAAAAAAGTTGCAGAACATAAGTTTAGACAATTTTCAGCCGTTTGAAATGTATTGCAATTTTAACGCACTAATTATGTGGATAAGTTAAAAGCATTTCCACAGACTTTCAAGTAATTTTACTGACAAGAAAAACTAATGTTTCTAAAATTAAAATTAAACACGATTTAAAAAAAAGTTGCAGATCATAAGTTTAGACAATTTTCAGCCGTTTGAAATGTATTGCAATTTTAACGCACTAATTATGTGGATAAGTTAAAAGCATTTCCACAGACTTTCAAGTAATTTTACTGACAAGAAAAACTAATGTTTCTAAAATTAAAATTAAACACGATTTGAAAAAAAGTTGCAAATCATAAGTTTAGACAATTTTCAGCCGTTTGAAATGTATTGCAATTTTAGAGCACTAATTATGTGGATAAGTTAAAAGCATTTCCACAGACTTTCAAGTAATTTTACTGACAAGAAAAACTAATGTTTCTAAAATTAAAATTAAACACGATTTAAAAAAAGTTGCAGATCATAAGTTTAGACAATTTTCAGCCGTTTGAAATGTATTGCAATTTTAACGCACCAATTATGTGGATAAGTTAAAAGCATTTCCACAGACTTTCAAGTAATTTTACTGACAAGAAAAACTAATGTTTCTAAAATTAAAATTAAACACGATTTAAAAAAAGTTGCAGATCATAAGTTTAGACAATTTTCAGCCGTTTGAAATGTATTGCAATTTTAACGCACTAATTATGTGGATAAGTTAAAAGCATTTCCACAGACTTTCAAGTAATTTTACTGACAAGAAAAACTAATGTTTCTAAAATTAAAATTAAACACGATTTTAAAAAAAGTTGCAAATCATAAGTTTAGACAATTTTCAGCCGTTTGAAATGTATTGCAATTTTAGAGCACTAATTATGTGGATAAGTTAAAAGCATTTCCACAGACTTTCAAGTAATTTTACTGACAAGAAAAACTAATGTTTCTAAAATTTAAATTAAACACGATTTGAAAAAAAGTTGCAAATCATAAGTTTAGACAATTTTCAGCCGTTTGAAATGTATTGCAATTTTAGAGCACTAATTATGTGGATAAGTTAAAAGCATTTCCACAGACTTTCAAGTAATTTTACTGACAAGAAAAACTAATGTTTCTAAAATTAAAATTAAAACACGATTTTAAAAAAAGTTGCAGATCATAAGTTTAGACAATTTTCAGCCGTTTGAAATGTATTGCAATTTTAACGCACTAATTATGTGGATAAGTTAAAAGCATTTCCACAGACTTTCAAGTAATTTTTCTGACAAGAAAAACTAATGTTTCTAAAATTGAAATTAAACACGATTTAAAAAAAAGTTGCAGATCATAAGTTTAGACAATTTTCAGCCGTTTGAAATGTATTGCAATTTTAACGCACTAATTATGTGGATAAGTTAAAAGCATTTCCACAGACTTTCAAGTAATTTTACTGACAAGAAAAACTAATGTTTCTAAAATTAAAATTAAACACGATTTTTAAAAAGTTGCAGATCATAAGTTTAGACAATTTTTAGCCGTTTGAAATGTATTGCAATTTTAACGCACTAATTATGTGGATAAGTTAAAAGCATTTCCACAGACTTTCAAGTAATTTTACTGACAAGAAAAACTAATGTTTCTAAAATTAAAATTAAACACAATTTGAAAAAAAGTTGCAGATCATAAGTTTAGACAATTTTCAGCCGTTTGAAATGTATTGCAATTTTAACGCACTAATTATGTGGATAAGTTAAAAGCATTTCCACAGACTTTCAAGTAATTTTACTGACAAGAAAAACTAATGTTTCTAAAATTAAAATTAAACACGATTTGAAAAAAAGTTGCAAATCATAAGTTTAGACAATTTTCAGCCGTTTGAAATGTATTGCAATTTTAGAGCACTAATTATGTGGATGTTAAAAGCATTTCCACAGACTTTCAAGTAATTTTACTGACAAGAAAAACTAATGTTTCTAAAATTAAAATTAAACACGATTTAAAAAAAGTTGCAGATCATAAGTTTAGACAATTTTCAGCCGTTTGAAATGTATTGCAATTTTAACGCACCAATTATGTGGATAAGTTAAAAGCATTTCCACAGACTTTCAAGTAATTTTACTGACAAGAAAAACTAATGTTTCTAAAATTAAAATTAAACACGATTTTAAAAAAAGTTGCAGATCATAAGTTTAGACAATTTTCAGCCGTTTGAAATGTATTGCAATTTTAACGCACTAATTATGTGGATAAGTTAAAAGCATTTCCACAGACTTTCAAGTAATTTTACTGACAAGAAAAACTAATGTTTCTAAAATTGAAATTAAACACGATTTAAAAAAAAGTTGCAGATCATAAGTTTAGACAATTTTCAGCCGTTTGAAATGTATTGCAATTTTAACGCACTAATTATGTGGATAAGTTAAAAGCATTTCCACAGACTTTCAAGTAATTTTACTGACAAGAAAAACTAATGTTTCTAAAATTAAAATTAAACACGATTTGAAAAAAAGTTGCAAATCATAAGTTTAGACAATTTTCAGCCGTTTGAAATGTATTGCAATTTTAGAGCACTAATTATGTGGATAAGTTAAAAGCATTTCCACAGACTTTCAAGTAATTTTACTGACAAGAAAAACTAATGTTTCTAAAATTAAAATTAAACACGATTTGAAAAAAAGTTGCAAATCATAAGTTTAGACAATTTTCAGCCGTTTGAAATGTATTGCAATTTTAGAGCACTAATTATGTGGATAAGTTAAAAGCATTTCCACAGACTTTCAAGTAATTTTACTGACAAGAAAAACTAATGTTTCTAAAATTAAAATTAAACACGATTTGAAAAAAAGTTGCAAATCAAAAGTTTAGACAATTTTCAGCCGTTTGAAATGTATTGCAATTTTAGAGCACTAATTATGTGGATAAGTTAAAAGCATTTCCACAGACTTTCAAGTAATTTTACTGACAAGAAAAACTAATGTTTCTAAAATTAAAATTAAACACGATTTAAAAAAAGTTGCAGATCATAAGTTTAGACAATTTTCAGCCGTTTGAAATGTATTGCAATTTTAACGCACTAATTATGTGGATAAGTTAAAAGCATTTCCACAGACTTTCAAGTAATTTTACTGACAAGAAAAACTAATGTTTCTAAAATTAAAATTAAACACGATTTAAAAAAAGTTGCAGATCATAAGTTTAGACAATTTTCAGCCGTTTGAAATGTATTGCAATTTTAACGCACTAATTATGTGGATAAGTTAAAAGCATTTCCACAGACTTTCAAGTAATTTTACTGACAAGAAAAACTAATGTTTCTAAAATTAAAATTGAACACGATTTTTAAAAAAGTTGCAGATCATAAGTTTAGACAATTTTCAGCCGTTTGAAATGTATTGCAATTTTAACGCACTAATTATGTGGATAAGTTAAAAGCATTTCCACAGACTTTCAAGTAATTTTACTGACAAGAAAAACTAATGTTTCTAAAATTAAAATTAAACACGATTTGAAAAAAAGTTGCAAATCATAAGTTTAGACAATTTTCAGCCGTTTGAAATGTATTGCAATTTTAGAGCACTAATTATGTGGATAAGTTAAAAGCATTTCCACAGACTTTCAAGTAATTTTACTGACAAGAAAAACTAATGTTTCTAAAATTAAAATTAAACACGATTTAAAAAAAAGTTGCAGATCATAAGTTTAGACAATTTTCAGCCGTTTGAAATATATTGCAATTTTAACGCACTAATTATGTGGATAAGTTAAAAGCATTTCCACAGACTTTCAAGTAATTTTTCTGACAAGAAAAACTAATGTTTCTAAAATTAAAATTAAACACGATTTTAAAAAAAGTTGCAGATCATAAGTTTAGACAATTTTCAGCCGTTTGAAATGTATTGCAATTTTAAGGCACTAATTATGTGGATAAGTTAAAAGCATTTCCACAGACTTTCAAGTAATTTTACTGACAAGAAAAACTAATGTTTCTAAAATTGAAATTAAACACGATTTAAAAAAAAGTTGCAGATCATAAGTTTAGACAATTTTCAGCCGTTTGAAATGTATTGCAATTTTAACGCACTAATTATGTGGATAAGTTAAAAGCATTTCCACAGACTTTCAAGTAATTTTACTGACAAGAAAAACTAATGTTTCTAAAATTAAAATTAAACACGATTTTAAAAAAGTTGCAGATCATAAGTTTAGACAATTTTTAGCCGTTTGAAATGTATTGCAATTTTAACGCACTAATTATGTGGATAAGTTAAAAGCATTTCCACAGACTTTCAAGTAATTTTACTGACAAGAAAAACTAATGTTTCTAAAATTAAAATTAAACACAATTTGAAAAAAAGTTGCAGATCATAAGTTTAGACAATTTTCAGCCGTTTGAAATGTATTGCAATTTTAACGCACTAATTATGTGGATAAGTTAAAAGCATTTCCACAGACTTTCAAGTAATTTTACTGACAAGAAAAACTAATGTTTCTAAAATTAAAATTAAACACGATTTGAAAAAAAGTTGCAAATCATAAGTTTAGACAATTTTCAGCCGTTTGAAATGTATTGCAATTTTAGAGCACTAATTATGTGGATAAGTTAAAAGCATTTCCACAGACTTTCAAGTAATTTTACTGACAAGAAAAACTAATGTTTCTAAAATTAAAATTAAACACGATTTAAAAAAAGTTGCAGATCATAAGTTTAGACAATTTTCAGCCGTTTGAAATGTATTGCAATTTTAACGCACCAATTATGTGGATAAGTTAAAAGCATTTCCACAGACTTTCAAGTAATTTTACTGACAAGAAAAACGAATGTTTCTAAAATTAAAATTCAACACGATTTTAAAAAAAGTTGCAGATCATAAGTTTAGACAATTTTCAGCCGTTTGAAATGTATTGCAATTTTAACGCACTAATTATGTGGATAAGTTAAAAGCATTTCCACAGACTTTCAAGTAATTTTACTGACAAGAAAAACTAATGTTTCTAAAATTAAAATTAAACACGATTTGAAAAAAAGTTGCAAATCATAAGTTTAGACAATTTTCAGCCGTTTGAAATGTATTGCAATTTTAGAGCACTAATTATGTGGATAAGTTAAAAGCATTTCCACAGACTTTCAAGTAATTTTACTGACAAGAAAAACTAATGTTTCTAAAATTAAAATTAAACACGATTTAAAAAAAGTTGCAGATCATAAGTTTAGACAATTTTCAGCCGTTTGAAATGTATTGCAATTTTAACGCACTAATTATGTGGATAAGTTAAAAGCATTTCCACAGACTTTCAAGTAATTTTACTGACAAGAAAAACTAATGTTTCTAAAATTAAAATTAAACACGATTTAAAAAAAGTTGCAGATCATAAGTTTAGACAATTTTCAGCTGTTTGAAATGTATTGCAATTTTAACGCACTAATTATGTGGATAAGTTAAAAGCATTTCCACAGACTTTCAAGTAATTTTACTGACAAGAAAAACTAATGTTTCTAAAATTGAAATTAAACACGATTTTAAAAAAAGTTGCAGATCATAAGTTTAGACAATTTTCAGCCGTTTGAAATGTATTGCAATTTTAACGCACTAATTATGTGGATAAGTTAAAAGCATTTCCACAGACTTTCAAGTAATTTTACTGACAAGAAAAACTAATGTTTCTAAAATTAAAATTAAACACGATTTAAAAAAAGTGGCAGATCATAAGTTTAGACAATTTTCAGCCGTTTGAAATGTATTGCAATTTTAACGCACTAATTATGTGGATAAGTTAAAAGCCTTTCCACAGACTTTCAAGTAATTTTACTGACAAGAAAAACTAATGTTTCTAAAATTAAAATTAAACACGATTTAACACGATTTTAAAAAAAGTTGCAGATCATAAGTTTAGACAATTTTTAGCCGTTTGAAATGTATTGAAATTTTAACGCACTAATTATGTGGATAAGTTAAAAGCATTTCCACAGACTTTCAAGTAATTTTACTGACAAGAAAAACTAATTTCTAAAATTAAAATTAAACACGATTTTAAAAAAAGTTGCAGATCATAAGTTTAGACAATTTTCAGCCGTTTGAAATGTATTGCAATTTTAACGCACTAATTAAGTGGATAAGTTAAAAGCATTTCCACAGACTTTCAAGTAATTTTACTGACAAGAAAAACTAATGTTTCTAAAATTAAAATTAAACACGATTTAAAAAAAAGTTGCAGATCATAAGTTTAGACAATTTTCAGCCGTTTGAAATGTATTGCAATTTTAACGCACTAATTATGTGGATAAGTTAAAAGCATTTCCACAGACTTTCAAGTAATTTTACTGACAAGAAAAACTAATGTTTCTAAAATTAAATTAAACACGATTTTTAAAAAAGTTGCAGATCATAAGTTTAGACAATTTTCAGCCGTTTGAAATGTATTGCAATTTTAACGCACTAATTAAGTGGATAAGTTAAAAGCATTTCCACAGACTTTCAAGTAATTTTACTGACAAGAAAAACTAATGTTTCTAAAATTAAAATTAAACACGATTTAAAAAAAAGTTGCAGATCATAAGTTTAGACAATTTTCAGCCGTTTGAAATGTATTGCAATTTTAACGCACTAATTATGTGGCTAAGTTAAAAGCACTTCCATTGACTTTCAAGTAATTTTATTGAAAGGGAAAAACAATGTTTCTAAAATCAAAAATGAGTAGAGGCGATTAAAAAAAATTGCAGATCATAAGTTTAGACAATTTTCTGCACTTTGAAATGTATTGCCATTTTAACGCACTAATTATGTGTATAAGTTAAAAGCATTTCCACAGACTCAAGTAATTTTACTGACAAGAAAAACCAATGTTTCTAAAATTAAAATTGAGTAGAAGGCGATTTGAAAACAAGTTCCAGCTCATAAGTTTAGACAATTTTCAGCCGTTTGAAATGTATTGCAATTTTAACGCACTAGTTATGTGGATAAGTTAAAAGCATTTCCACTGACTTTCAAGTAATTTTACTGACAAGAAAAACTAATGTTTCTAAAATTAAAATTGAACACGATTTCAGAAAAAGTTGCAGATCATAAGTTTAGACAATTTTAAGCCGTTTGAAATGTATTGCAATTTTAACGCACTAATTATGTGGATAAGTTAAAAGCATTTCCACTGACTTTCAAGTAATTTTACTGACAAGAAAAACTAATGTTTCTAAAATTAAAATTGAACACGATTTCAGAAAAAGTTGCAGATCATAAGTTTAGACAATTTTCAGCCGTTAGAAATGTATTGCACTTTTAACGCACTAATTATGTGGATAAGTTAAAAGCATTTCCACTTACTTTCAAGTAATTTTACTGACAAGAAAAACTAATGTTTCTAAAATTAAAATTGAACACGATTTCAGAAAAAGTGGCAGATAGTAAGTTTAGACAATTTTCAGCCGTTTGAAATGTATTGCAATTTTAACGCACTAATTATGTGGATAAGTTAAAAGCATTTCCACTGACTTGCAAGTGATTTTACTTATAAGAAAAACCAATGTTTAAAAAGTCAAAATTGAGTAAAAGGTTACTAGAAAAACAATTGCAGATCATAAGTTTAGACAATTTTCAGCACTTTGAAATTTATTGCAATTTTAACGCACTAATTATGTGGATAAGTTAAAAGCATTTCCACTGACTTTCAAGTAATTTTACTGACAAGAAAAACTAATGTTTCTAAAATTAAAATTAAAGACGATTTGAAAAAAAGTTGCAGATCATAAGTTTAGACAATTTTCAGCCGTTTGAAATGTATTGCAATTTTAACGCACTAATTATGTGGATAAGTTAAAAGCATTTCCACTGACTTGCAAGTGATTTTACTTATAAGAAAAACCAATGTTTAAAAAGTCAAAATTGAGTAAAAAGTTACTAGAAAAACAATTGCAGATCATAAGTTTAGACAATTTTCAGCCGTTTGAAATGTATTGCAATTTTAACGCACTAATTATGTGGATAAGTTAAAAGCTTTTCCACTGACTTCCAAGTGATTTTACTGACGAGAAAAACCAATATTTCTAAAATCAAAATTGGGTAGAATGTGATTTGAAAAAAAAATTGCAGATCATAAGTTTAGACAATTTTCAGCACTTTGATATGTATTGCAAATTTAACGCACTAATTATGTGAATAAGTTAAAAGCATTTCCACAGACTTTCAAGTAATTTTACTGACAAGAAAAACGAATGTTTCTAAAATTAAAATTCAACACGATTTTAAAAAAAGTTGCAGATCATAAGTTTAGACAATTTTCAGCCGTTTGAAATGTATTGCAATTTTAACGCACTAATTATGTGGATAAGTTAAAAGCATTTCCACAGACTTTCAAGTAATTTTACTGACAAGAAAAACTAATGTTTCTAAAATTAAAATTAAACACGATTTGAAAAAAAGTTGCAAATCATAAGTTTAGACAATTTTCAGCCGTTTGAAATGTATTGCAATTTTAGAGCACTAATTATGTGGATAAGTTAAAAGCATTTCCACAGACTTTCAAGTAATTTTACTGACAAGAAAAACTAATGTTTCTAAAATTAAAATTAAACACGATTTAAAAAAAGTTGCAGATCATAAGTTTAGACAATTTTCAGCCGTTTGAAATGTATTGCAATTTTAACGCACTAATTATGTGGATAAGTTAAAAGCATTTCCACAGACTTTCAAGTAATTTTACTGACAAGAAAAACTAATGTTTCTAAAATTAAAATTAAACACGATTTAAAAAAAGTTGCAGATCATAAGTTTAGACAATTTTCAGCTGTTTGAAATGTATTGCAATTTTAACGCACTAATTATGTGGATAAGTTAAAAGCATTTCCACAGACTTTCAAGTAATTTTACTGACAAGAAAAACTAATGTTTCTAAAATGGAAATTAAACACGATTTAAAAAAAAGTTGCAGATCATAAGTTTAGACAATTTTCAGCCGTTTGAAATGTATTGCAATTTTAACGCACTAATTATGTGGATAAGTTAAAAGCATTTCCACAGACTTTCAAGTAATTTTACTGACAAGAAAAACTAATGTTTCTAAAATTAAAATTAAACACGATTTAAAAAAAGTGGCAGATCATAAGTTTAGACAATTTTCAGCCGTTTGAAATGTATTGCAATTTTAACGCACTAATTATGTGGATAAGTTAAAAGCCTTTCCACAGACTTTCAAGTAATTTTACTGACAAGAAAAACTAATGTTTCTAAAATTAAAATTAAACACGATTTAACACGATTTTAAAAAAAGTTGCAGATCATAAGTTTAGACAATTTTTAGCCGTTTGAAATGTATTGCAATTTTAACGCACTAATTATGTGGATAAGTTAAAAGCATTTCCACAGACTTTCAAGTAATTTTACTGACAAGAAAAACTAATGTTTCTAAAATTAAAATTAAACACGATTTTAAAAAAAGTTGCAGATCATAAGTTTAGACAATTTTCAGCCGTTTGAAATGTATTGCAATTTTAACGCACTAATTAAGTGGATAAGTTAAAAGCATTTCCACAGACTTTCAAGTAATTTTACTGACAAGAAAAACTAATGTTTCTAAAATTAAAATTAAACACGATTTTAAAAAAAGTTGCAGATCATAAGTTTAGACAATTTTCAGCCGTTTGAAATGTATTGCAATTTTAACGCACTAATTATGTGGATAAGTTAAAAGCATTTCCACAGACTTTCAAGTAATTTTACTGACAAGAAAAACTAATGTTTCTAAAATTAAAATTAAACACGATTTTTAAAAAAGTTGCAGATCATAAGTTTAGACAATTTTCAGCCGTTTGAAATGTATTGCAATTTTAACGCACTAATTATGTGGCTAAGTTAAAAGCACTTCCATTGACTTTCAAGTAATTTTATTGAAAGGGAAAAACAATGTTTCTAAAATCAAAAATGAGTAGAGGCGATTAAAAAAAATTGCAGATCATAAGTTTAGACAATTTTCTGCACTTTGAAATGTATTGCCATTTTAACGCACTAATTATGTGTATAAGTTAAAAGCATTTCCACAGACTCAAGTAATTTTACTGACAAGAAAAACCAATGTTTCTAAAATTAAAATTGAGTAGAAGGCGATTTGAAAACAAGTTCCAGCTCATAAGTTTAGACAATTTTCAGCCGTTTGAAATGTATTGCAATTTTAACGCACTAGTTATGTGGATAAGTTAAAAGCATTTCCACTGACTTTCAAGTAATTTTACTGACAAGAAAAACTAATGTTTCTAAAATTAAAATTGAACACGATTTCAGAAAAAGTTGCAGATCATAAGTTTAGACAATTTTCAGCCGTTTGAAATGTATTGCAATTTTAACGCACTAATTATGTGGATAAGTTAAAAGCATTTCCACTGACTTTCAAGTAATTTTACTGACAAGAAAAACTAATGTTTCTAAAATTAAAATTGAACACGATTTCAGAAAAAGTTGCAGATCATAAGTTTAGACAATTTTCAGCCGTTAGAAATGTATTGCACTTTTAACGCACTAATTATGTGGATAAGTTAAAAGCATTTCCACTTACTTTCAAGTAATTTTACTGACAAGAAAAACTAATGTTTCTAAAATTAAAATTGAACACGATTTCAGAAAAAGTGGCAGATAGTAAGTTTAGACAATTTTCAGCCGTTTGAAATGTATTGCAATTTTAACGCACTAATTATGTGGATAAGTTAAAAGCATTTCCACTGACTTGTAAGTGATTTTACTTATAAGAAAAACCAATGTTTAAAAAGTCAAAATTGAGTAAAAGGTTACTAGAAAAACAATTGCAGATCATAAGTTTAGACAATTTTCAGCACTTTGAAATTTATTGCAATTTTAACGCACTAATTATGTGGATAAGTTAAAAGCATTTCCACTGACTTTCAAGTAATTTTACTGACAAGAAAAACTAATGTTTCTAAAATTAAAATTAAAGACGATTTGAAAAAAAGTTGCAGATCATAAGTTTAGACAATTTTCAGCCGTTTGAAATGTATTGCAATTTTAACGCACTAATTATGTGGATAAGTTAAAAGCATTTCCACTGACTTGCAAGTGATTTTACTTATAAGAAAAACCAATGTTTAAAAAGTCAAAATTGAGTAAAAGGTTACTAGAAAAACAATTGCAGATCATAAGTTTAGACAATTTTCAGCCGTTTGAAATGTATTGCAATTTTAACGCACTAATTATGTGGATAAGTTAAAAGCTTTTCCACTGACTTCCAAGTGATTTTACTGACGAGAAAAACCAATATTTCTAAAATCAAAATTGGGTAGAATGTGATTTGAAAAAAAATTGCAGATCATAAGTTTAGACAATTTTCAGCACTTTGATATGTATTGCAAATTTAACGCACTAATTATGTGAATAAGTTAAAAGCATTTCCAGTGACTTGCAAGTGATATTACTTATAAGAAAAACCAATGTTTAAAAAGTCAAAATTGAATAGAAGGGGATTTAAAAAATAATTGCAGATCACGTTTAGACAATTTTCAGCACTTTGAAATGTATTGCAATTTTAATGCACTAATTATGTGGATAAGTTAAAAGCATTTCCACAGACTTTCAAGTAATTTTTCTGACAAGAAAAACCAATATTTCTAAAAAGAAAATTGAGTAGAAGGTTATTCCAAAAAAAAGGCAGATTATAAGTTCAGACAATTTTTAGAATTGAAATGTATTGCCATTTTAACGCACTAATTATGTGGCTAAGTTAAAAGCATTTCCATTGACTTTCAAGTAATTTTATTGACAAGAAAAAACAATGTTTCTAAAATCAAAAATGAGTAGAGGCGATTAAAAAAAATTGCAGATCATAAGTTTAGACAATTTTCTGCACTTTGAAATGTATTGCCATTTTAACGCACTAATTATGTGTATAAGTTAAAAGCATTTCCACTGACTTTCAAGTAATTTTACTGACAAGAAAAACTAATGTTTCTGAAATCAAAATTGAGTAGAAGGCAATTTTACAAAAAATTGCAGATCATAAATTTAGACAATTTTCAGCCGTTTGAAATGTATTGCAATTTTAACGCACTAATTATGTGGATAAGTTAAAAGCATTTCCACTTACTTTCAAGTAATTTTACTGACAAGAAAAACTAATGTTTCTAAAATTAAAATTAAAGACGATTTGAAAAAAAGTTGCAGATCATAAGTTTAGACAATTTTCAGCCGTTTGAAATGTATTGCAATTTTAACGCACTAATGGAACGGATGATAAACACCAGACTGATGTGGCATCTGGAAGAAAAACGAATACTAATTCCACAGCAAGCCGGCTTTAGACAGCACAGATCCACTGAGGACCAGGTCATCCTCATAGCCCAGGAGATAGAAGATGCCTACCAGGCACAGAAACACACAGTAGCTGTTTGGGTGGATCTGGAAAAGGCATTTGACAAAGTCTGGAAGGATGGACTTAGAGTCAGGCTAAGAAGAAGTGATGTTTGTGGGAAGATGTACAAGTGGATCAACCACTACCTCAAACAAAGAACGGCCAGAGTCCAAGTACAAGGGCAGATGAGCAAAAAGGTGACACTCGAGCAGGGAGTACCCCAAGGGGGAGTACTGTCACCCACACTCTTCCTGGTATATATAAACGATATTACAGAGAATATACCAAGAAGAGTCCATAGCTCAATGTTTGCAGACGATCTGGCTATGTGGACCTCTGAAAAGAATCTCACCATAGCAAGAAATCGGATGCAAACGGCCCTAACATCGCTGGAAGAGTGGGCGAACTCATGGCTGGTCAAAATAAACGAGGAGAAAACCACGTGCACAATATTCTCGCTCTCATTAAAACCCCAAAGTACCAAACTAAGCCTAAATGGCAAAATCCTGCAGCCAAACGACAACCCAACCTATCTGGGAGTCACATTTGATCGGCGCATGACATGGAAAAGTCAGATTGAGAGAAACCGAATGAAAGCCAGAGAAAGAATGGCGATCATGAGGAAACTTGCTGGCACAAGCTGGGGAGCAGACGAAGGCATACTAAAGAAACTGTACACTGGAAGAGTGAGACCAGTTCTCGAGTATGGCATCGCGGCTTGGACAACAGCAGCGAAGGCGAACTTCGATAAAGTTAACAAACTTCAAAACCAAGCTATGAGAATCATAACTGGTGGCATGAAGTCAACGCCAATTGTAGAACTTGAAAAGATTACAAAACTGCAATCCATGACCGACAGAAGAGACTGCAGAGCCCAGCTGCAGTCAGAGAAACTCCGAAGACTGACGGACCATCCAATGTACCAGAGGCTAAACAATTTGGGAACTGGGAAACTAAAGCGGAGAAACTTTGCAGAAATAGCCAAAGCAAAGATGCACGAAGATCCCATAAACGCACTAACAACACCAAAACCCATCACTACTGTACGAAAACCTACTTGGAGGCAGGATATATTTCCAGAGGTGGTAGAAAATATACCAGGCATTGCAAACAAAAACTGCCAGACCGAAAAAGAAAGGAGAGATACTACCCTAAGCTTCATAACGAAAAGCTACCCAAGCATGGACTGGACCCATGCATACACCGACGGCTCTGTAACAAACACTACACAGAACGGAGGGGCAGGAGCATTCCTGAACCTACCAAATGGCAGAAAAATAACACTGTCATTCGCTACTGGTAAGTACACGAGCAATTTCAGAGCAGAGGCAGAGGCACTGAGGGCGGCAGTGGAAGAAATGGTAACACACAGTGAAAATGAGAGCCATATAGTCCTGCTGACAGATGCTCTCGAAGTAGTCACAGCGCTAAAAAGCCAGAAAAACACTGAGCTTAATGACTTAAGAGCAGCACTCTGCAAACTGTGCCAACAGTCCGCACCAAAAAGGGTAGTGGTACAGTGGGTTCCGTCACACTGCAACATCCAAGGCAACGAGGAGGCAGACAGACTGGCAAAAGAAGGTGCAAGGCTACCACAAATAGATACCAGTATGACGTACGAAGAGTCAAAACGGCTTATCAAAGCCAGGTACATGTCCAAATGGGAAACCGAACATACTGGTTACACCAAAAACGATGCCTATTACCAGTTGAACCGAAGAGAGCAGGTCGTTGTCTTCAGACTTCGCACTGGCCACAACAGACTGAGGTACCACCTCTTCAACAAATTGAAGATAGGGTGTACCGACGAATGCCCGTGCGGTACTGGTAAAATGACCACTGAACATCTGCTGCAGAACTGCCCGACATACGAGGATCAGAGAGAGCAGATGTGGCCATTGCCAGTGGAACTGCAAGACAAGCTCTATGGTAGTGGCGAGAGTCTCAGGATGACCGCCGCTTTTTTCGAGAAAATAATGGTTACTGTCTGACTGTGTACGCAGAAGAAGAAGAAGAAGAAAAGCATTTCCACTTACTTTCAAGTAATTTTACTGACAAGAAAAACTAATGTTTCTAAAATTAAAATTGAACACGATTTCAGAAAAAGTGGCAGATAGTAAGTTTAGACAATTTTCAGCCGTTTGAAATGTATTGCAATTTTAACGCACTAATTATGTGGATAAGTTAAAAGCATTTCCATTGACTTGCAAGTGATTTTACTTATAAGAAAAACCAATGTTTAAAAAGTCAAAATTGAGTAAAAGGTTACTAGAAAAACAATTGCAGATCATAAGTTTAGACAATTTTCAGCACTTTGAAATTTATTGCAATTTTAACGCACTAATTATGTGGATAAGTTAAAAGCATTTCCACTGACTTTCAAGTAATTTTACTGACAAGAAAAACTAATGTTTCTAAAATTAAAATTAAAGACGATTTGAAAAAAAGTTGTAGATCATAAGTTTAGACAATTTTCAGCCGTTTGAAATGTATTGCAATTTTAACGCACTAATTATGTGGATAAGTTAAAAGCATTTCCACTGACTTTCAAGTAATTTTACAGACAAGAAAAACTAATGTTTCTGAAATCAAAATTGAGTAGAAGGCGATTTTACAAAAATTTAAAGATCATAAGTTTAGACAATTTTCAGCCGTTAGAAATGTATTGCACTTTTAACGCACTAATTATGTGGATAAGTTAAAAGCATTTCCACTTACTTTCAAGTAATTTTACTGACAAGAAAAACTAATGTTTCTAAAATTAAAATTGAACACGATTTCAGAAAAAGTGGCAGATAATAAGTTTAGACAATTTTCAGCCGTTTGAAATGTATTGCAATTTTAACGCACTAATTATGTGGATAAGTTAAAAGCATTTCCACTGACTTGCAAGTGATTTTACTTATAAGAAAAACCAATGTTTAAAAAGTCAAAATTGAGTAAAAGGTTACTAGAAAAACAATTGCAGATCATAAGTTTAGACAATTTTCAGCACTTTGAAATTTATTGCAATTTTAACGCACTAATTATGTGAACAAGTTAAAAGCATTTCCATTGACTTTCAAGTAATTTTACTGACGAGAAAAACCAATATTTCTAAAATCAAAATTGGGTAGAAAGTGATTTGAAAAAAAATTGCAGATCATAAGTTTAGACAATTTTCAGCACTTTGATATGTATTGCAAATTTAACGCACTAATTATGTGAATAAGTTAAAAGCATTTCCAGTGACTTGCAAGTGATATTACTTATAAGAAAAACCAATGTTTAAAAAGTCAAAATTGAATAAAAGGGGATTTAAAAAATAATTGCAAATCATGTTTAGAAAATTTTCAGCACTTTTAAATGTATTGCAATTTTAATGCACTAATTATGTGGATAAGTTAAAAGCATTTCCACAGACTTTCAAGTAATTTTTCTGGCAAGAAAAACCAATATTTCTAAAAAGAAAATTGAGTAGAAGGTTATTCCAAAAAAATGGCAGATCATAAGTTCAGACAATTTTTAGAATTGAAATGTATTGCCATTTTAACGCACTAATTATGTGGCTAAGTTAAAAGCATTTCCACTGACTTTCAAGTAATTTTACGGACAAGAAAAACTAATGTTTCTGAAATCAAAATTGAGTAGAAGGCGATTTTACAAAAATTTGCAGATCATAAGTTTAGACAATTTTCAGCCGTTAGAAATGTATTGCACTTTTAACGCACTAATTATGTGGATAAGTTAAAAGCATTTCCACTTACTTTCAAGTAATTTTACTGACAAGAAAAACTAATGTTTCTAAAATTAAAATTGAACACGATTTCAGAAAAAGTGGCAGATATTAAGTTTAGACAATTTTCATCCGTTTGAAATGTATTGCAATTTTAACGCACTAATTATGTGGATAAGTTAAAAGGATTTCCATAGACTTTCAAGTAATTTTACTGACAAGAAAAACTAATGTTTCTAAAATAAAAATTGAACACGATTTCAGAAAAAGTGGCAGATAATAAGTTTAGACAATTTTCAGCCGTTTGAAATGTATTGCAATTTTAACGCACTAATTATGTGGATAAATTAAAAGCATTTCCACTGACTTGCAAGTGATTTTACTTATAAGAAAAACCAATGTTTAAAAAGTCAAAATTGAGTAAAAGGTTACTAGAAAAACAATTGCAGATCATAAGTTTAGACAATTTTCAGCACTTTGAAATTTATTGAAATTTTAACGCACTAATTATGTGGACAAGTTAAAAGCATTTCCATAGACTTTCAAGTAATTTTACTGACAAGAAAAACTAATGTTTCTAAAATAAAAATTGAACACGATTTCAGAAAAAGTGGCAGATAATAAGTTTAGACAATTTTCAGCCGTTTGAAATGTATTGCAATTTTAACGCACTAATTATGTGGATAAGTTAAAAGCATTTCCACTGACTTGCAAGTGATTTTACTTATAAGAAAAACCAATGTTTAAAAAGTCAAAATTGAGTAAAAGGTTACTAGAAAAACAATTGCAGATCATAAGTTTAGACAATTTTCAGCCGTTTGAAATGTATTGCAATTTTAACGCACTAATTATGTGGCTAAGTTAAAAGCATTTCCATTGACTTTCAAGTAATTTTATTGAAAGGGAAAAACAATGTTTCTAAAATCAAAAATGAGTAGAGGCGATTAAAAAAAATTGCAGATCATAAGTTTAGACAATTTTCTGCACTTTGAAATGTATTACCATTTTAACGCACTAATTATGTGTATAAGTTAAAAGCATTTCCACAGACTCAAGTAATTTTACTGACAAGAAAAACCAATGTTTCTAAAATTAAAATTGAGTAGAAGGCGATTTGAAAACAAGTTCCAGCTCATAAGTTTAGACAATTTTCAGCCGTTTGAAATGTATTGCAATTTTAACGCACTAGTTATGTGGATAAGTTAAAAGCATTTCCACTGACTTTCAAGTAATTTTACTGACAAGAAAAACTAATGTTTCTAAAATTAAAATTGAACACGATTTCAGAAAAAGTGGCAGATAATAAGTTTAGAAAATTTTCAGCCGTTTGAAATGTATTGCAATTTTAACGCACTAATTATGTGGATAAGTTAAAAGCATTTCCACAGACTTTCAAGTAATTTTACTGACAAGAAAAACTAATGTTTCTAAAATTAAAATTGAACACGATTTCAGAAAAAGTTGCAGATCATAAGTTTAGACAATTTTCAGCCGTTAGAAATGTATTGCACTTTTAACGCACTAATTATGTGGATAAGTTAAAAGCATTTCCACTTACTTTCAAGTAATTTTACTGACAAGAAAAACTAATGTTTCTAAAATTAAAATTGAACACGATTTCAGAAAAAGTGGCAGATAGTAAGTTTAGACAATTTTCAGTCGTTTGAAATGTATTGCAATTTTAACGCACTAATTATGTGGATAAGTTAAAAGCATTTCCACTGACTTGCAAGTGATTTTACTTATAAGAAAAACCAATGTTTAAAAAGTCAAAATTGAGTAAAAGGTTACTAGAAAAACAATTGCAGATCATAAGTTTAGACAATTTTCAGCACTTTGAAATTTATTGCAATTTTAACGTACTAATTATGTGAACAAGTTAAAAATATTTCCATTGACTTTTAAGTAATTTTACTGACGAGAAAAACCAATATTTCTAAAATCAAAATTGGGTAGAAAGTGATTTGAAAAAAAATTGCAGATCATAAGTTTAGACAATTTTCAGCACTTTGATATGTATTGCAAATTTAACGCACTAATTATGTGAATAAGTTAAAAGCATTTCCAGTGACTTGCAAGTGATATTACTTATAAGAAAAACCAATGTTTAAAAAGTCAAAATTGAATAAAAGGGGATTTAAAAAATAATTGCAGATCATGTTTAGAAAATTTTCAGCACTTTTAAATGTATTGCAATTTTAATGCACTAATTATGTGGATAAGTTAAAAGCATTTCCACAGACTTTCAAGTAGTTTTTCTGACAAGAAAAACCAATATTTCTAAAAAGAAAATTGAGTAGAAGGTTATTCCAAAAAAATGGCAGATCATAAGTTCAGACAATTTTTAGAATTGAAATGTATTGCCATTTTAACGCACTAATTATGTGGCTAAGTTAAAAGCATTTCCACTGACTTTCAAGTAATTTTACGGACAAGAAAAACTAATGTTTCTGAAATCAAAATTGAGTAGAAGGCGATTTTACAAAAATTTGCAGATCATAAGTTTAGACAATTTTCAGCCGTTAGAAATGTATTGCACTTTTAACGCACTAATTATGTGGATAAGTTAAAAGCATTTCCACTTACTTTCAAGTAATTTTACTGACAAGAAAAACTAATGTTTCTAAAATTAAAATTGAACACGATTTCAGAAAAAGTGGCAGATATTAAGTTTAGACAATTTTCATCCGTTTGAAATGTATTGCAATTTTAACGCACTAATTATGTGGATAAGTTAAAAGGATTTCCATAGACTTTCAAGTAATTTTACTGACAAGAAAAACTAATGTTTCTAAAATAAAAATTGAACACGATTTCAGAAAAAGTGGCAGATAATAAGTTTAGACAATTTTCAGCCGTTTGAAATGTATTGCAATTTTAACGCACTAATTATGTGGATAAATTAAAAGCATTTCCACTGACTTGCAAGTGATTTTACTTATAAGAAAAACCAATGTTTAAAAAGTCAAAATTGAGTAAAAGGTTACTAGAAAAACAATTGCAGATCATAAGTTTAGACAATTTTCAGCAATTTGAAATTTATTGAAATTTTAACGCACTAATTATGTGGACAAGTTAAAAGCATTTCCATAGACTTTCAAGTAATTTTACTGACAAGAAAAACTAATGTTTCTAAAATAAAAATTGAACACGATTTCAGAAAAAGTGGCAGATAATAAGTTTAGACAATTTTCAGCCGTTTGAAATGTATTGCAATTTTAACGCACTAATTATGTGGATAAGTTAAAAGCATTTCCATTGACTTGCAAGTGATTTTACTTATAAGAAAAACCAATGTTTAAAAAGTCAAAATTGAGTAAAAGGTTACTAGAAAAACAATTGCAGATCATAAGTTTAGACAATTTTCAGCACTTTGAAATTTATTGCAATTTTAACGCACTAATTATGTGGATAAGTTAAAAGCATTTCCACTGACTTTCAAGTAATTTTACTGACAAGAAAAACTAATGTTTCTAAAATTAAAATTAAAGACGATTTGAAAAAAAGTTGTAGATCATAAGTTTAGACAATTTTCAGCCGTTTGAAATGTATTGCAATTTTAACGCACTAATTATGTGGATAAGTTAAAAGCATTTCCACTGACTTTCAAGTAATTTTACAGACAAGAAAAACTAATGTTTCTGAAATCAAAATTGAGTAGAAGGCGATTTTACAAAAATTTAAAGATCATAAGTTTAGACAATTTTCAGCCGTTAGAAATGTATTGCACTTTTAACGCACTAATTATGTGGATAAGTTAAAAGCATTTCCACTTACTTTCAAGTAATTTTACTGACAAGAAAAACTAATGTTTCTAAAATTAAAATTGAACACGATTTCAGAAAAAGTGGCAGATAATAAGTTTAGACAATTTTCAGCCGTTTGAAATGTATTGCAATTTTAACGCACTAATTATGTGGATAAGTTAAAAGCATTTCCACTGACTTGCAAGTGATTTTACTTATAAGAAAAACCAATGTTTAAAAAGTCAAAATTGAGTAAAAGGTTACTAGAAAAACAATTGCAGATCATAAGTTTAGACAATTTTCAGCACTTTGAAATTTATTGCAATTTTAACGCACTAATTATGTGAACAAGTTAAAAGCATTTCCATTGACTTTCAAGTAATTTTACTGACGAGAAAAACCAATATTTCTAAAATCAAAATTGGGTAGAAAGTGATTTGAAAAAAAATTGCAGATCATAAGTTTAGACAATTTTCAGCACTTTGATATGTATTGCAAATTTAACGCACTAATTATGTGAATAAGTTAAAAGCATTTCCAGTGACTTGCAAGTGATATTACTTATAAGAAAAACCAATGTTTAAAAAGTCAAAATTGAATAAAAGGGGATTTAAAAAATAATTGCAAATCATGTTTAGAAAATTTTCAGCACTTTTAAATGTATTGCAATTTTAATGCACTAATTATGTGGATAAGTTAAAAGCATTTCCACAGACTTTCAAGTAATTTTTCTGACAAGAAAAACCAATATTTCTAAAAAGAAAATTGAGTAGAAGGTTATTCCAAAAAAATGGCAGATCATAAGTTCAGACAATTTTTAGAATTGAAATGTATTGCCATTTTAACGCACTAATTATGTGGCTAAGTTAAAAGCATTTCCACTGACTTTCAAGTAATTTTACGGACAAGAAAAACTAATGTTTCTGAAATCAAAATTGAGTAGAAGGCGATTTTACAAAAATTTGCAGATCATAAGTTTAGACAATTTTCAGCCGTTAGAAATGTATTGCACTTTTAACGCACTAATTATGTGGATAAGTTAAAAGCATTTCCACTTACTTTCAAGTAATTTTACTGACAAGAAAAACTAATGTTTCTAAAATTAAAATTGAACACGATTTCAGAAAAAGTGGCAGATATTAAGTTTAGACAATTTTCATCCGTTTGAAATGTATTGCAATTTTAACGCACTAATTATGTGGATAAGTTAAAAGGATTTCCATAGACTTTCAAGTAATTTTACTGACAAGAAAAACTAATGTTTCTAAAATAAAAATTGAACACGATTTCAGAAAAAGTGGCAGATAATAAGTTTAGACAATTTTCAGCCGTTTGAAATGTATTGCAATTTTAACGCACTAATTATGTGGATAAATTAAAAGCATTTCCACTGACTTGCAAGTGATTTTACTTATAAGAAAAACCAATGTTTAAAAAGTCAAAATTGAGTAAAAGGTTACTAGAAAAACAATTGCAGATCATAAGTTTAGACAATTTTCAGCACTTTGAAATTTATTGAAATTTTAACGCACTAATTATGTGGACAAGTTAAAAGCATTTCCATAGACTTTCAAGTAATTTTACTGACAAGAAAAACTAATGTTTCTAAAATAAAAATTGAACACGATTTCAGAAAAAGTGGCAGATAATAAGTTTAGACAATTTTCAGCCGTTTGAAATGTATTGCAATTTTAACGCACTAATTATGTGGATAAGTTAAAAGCATTTCCACTGACTTGCAAGTAATTTTACTGACAAGAAAAACTAATGTTTCTAAAATTAAAATTGAACACGATTTCAGAAAAAGTGGCAGATATTAAGTTTAGACAATTTTCATCCGTTTGAAATGTATTGCAATTTTAACGCACTAATTATGTGGATAAGTTAAAAGGATTTCCATAGACTTTCAAGTAATTTTACTGACAAGAAAAACTAATGTTTCTAAAATAAAAATTGAACACGATTTCAGAAAAAGTGGCAGATAATAAGTTTAGACAATTTTCAGCCGTTTGAAATGTATTGCAATTTTAACGCACTAATTATGTGGATAAATTAAAAGCATTTCCACTGACTTGCAAGTGATTTTACTTATAAGAAAAACCAATGTTTAAAAAGTCAAAATTGAGTAAAAGGTTACTAGAAAAACAATTGCAGATCATAAGTTTAGACAATTTTCAGCACTTTGAAATTTATTGAAATTTTAACGCACTAATTATGTGGACAAGTTAAAAGCATTTCCATAGACTTTCAAGTAATTTTACTGACAAGAAAAACTAATGTTTCTAAAATAAAAATTGAACACGATTTCAGAAAAAGTGGCAGATAATAAGTTTAGACAATTTTCAGCCGTTTGAAATGTATTGCAATTTTAACGCACTAATTATGTGGATAAGTTAAAAGCATTTCCACTGACTTGCAAGTGATTTTACTTATAAGAAAAACCAATGTTTAAAAAGTCAAAATTGAGTAAAAGGTTACTAGAAAAACAATTGCAGATCATAAGTTTAGACAATTTTCAGCCGTTTGAAATGTATTGCAATTTTAACGCACTAATTATGTGGCTAAGTTAAAAGCATTTCCATTGACTTTCAAGTAATTTTATTGAAAGGGAAAAACAATGTTTCTAAAATCAAAAATGAGTAGAGGCGATTAAAAAAAATTGCAGATCATAAGTTTAGACAATTTTCTGCACTTTGAAATGTATTACCATTTTAACGCACTAATTATGTGTATAAGTTAAAAGCATTTCCACAGACTCAAGTAATTTTACTGACAAGAAAAACCAATGTTTCTAAAATTAAAATTGAGTAGAAGGCGATTTGAAAACAAGTTCCAGCTCATAAGTTTAGACAATTTTCAGCCGTTTGAAATGTATTGCAATTTTAACGCACTAGTTATGTGGATAAGTTAAAAGCATTTCCACTGACTTTCAAGTAATTTTACTGACAAGAAAAACTAATGTTTCTAAAATTAAAATTGAACACGATTTCAGAAAAAGTGGCAGATAATAAGTTTAGAAAATTTTCAGCCGTTTGAAATGTATTGCAATTTTAACGCACTAATTATGTGGATAAGTTAAAAGCATTTCCACAGACTTTCAAGTAATTTTACTGACAAGAAAAACTAATGTTTCTAAAATTAAAATTGAACACGATTTCAGAAAAAGTTGCAGATCATAAGTTTAGACAATTTTCAGCCGTTAGAAATGTATTGCACTTTTAACGCACTAATTATGTGGATAAGTTAAAAGCATTTCCACTTACTTTCAAGTAATTTTACTGACAAGAAAAACTAATGTTTCTAAAATTAAAATTGAACACGATTTCAGAAAAAGTGGCAGATAGTAAGTTTAGACAATTTTCAGTCGTTTGAAATGTATTGCAATTTTAACGCACTAATTATGTGGATAAGTTAAAAGCATTTCCACTGACTTGCAAGTGATTTTACTTATAAGAAAAACCAATGTTTAAAAAGTCAAAATTGAGTAAAAGGTTACTAGAAAAACAATTGCAGATCATAAGTTTAGACAATTTTCAGCACTTTGAAATTTATTGCAATTTTAACGCACTAATTATGTGAACAAGTTAAAAGCATTTCCATTGACTTTCAAGTAATTTTACTGACGAGAAAAACCAATATTTCTAAAATCAAAATTGGGTAGAAAGTGATTTGAAAAAAAATTGCAGATCATAAGTTTAGACAATTTTCAGCACTTTGATATGTATTGCAAATTTAACGCACTAATTATGTGAATAAGTTAAAAGCATTTCCAGTGACTTGCAAGTGATATTACTTATAAGAAAAACCAATGTTTAAAAAGTCAAAATTGAATAAAAGGGGATTTAAAAAATAATTGCAGATCATGTTTAGAAAATTTTCAGCACTTTTAAATGTATTGCAATTTTAATGCACTAATTATGTGGATAAGTTAAAAGCATTTCCACAGACTTTCAAGTAGTTTTTCTGACAAGAAAAACCAATATTTCTAAAAAGAAAATTGAGTAGAAGGTTATTCCAAAAAAATGGCAGATCATAAGTTCAGACAATTTTTAGAATTGAAATGTATTGCCATTTTAACGCACTAATTATGTGGCTAAGTTAAAAGCATTTCCACTGACTTTCAAGTAATTTTACGGACAAGAAAAACTAATGTTTCTGAAATCAAAATTGAGTAGAAGGCGATTTTACAAAAATTTGCAGATCATAAGTTTAGACAATTTTCAGCCGTTAGAAATGTATTGCACTTTTAACGCACTAATTATGTGGATAAGTTAAAAGCATTTCCACTTACTTTCAAGTAATTTTACTGACAAGAAAAACTAATGTTTCTAAAATTAAAATTGAACACGATTTCAGAAAAAGTGGCAGATATTAAGTTTAGACAATTTTCATCCGTTTGAAATGTATTGCAATTTTAACGCACTAATTATGTGGATAAGTTAAAAGGATTTCCATAGACTTTCAAGTAATTTTACTGACAAGAAAAACTAATGTTTCTAAAATAAAAATTGAACACGATTTCAGAAAAAGTGGCAGATAATAAGTTTAGACAATTTTCAGCCGTTTGAAATGTATTGCAATTTTAACGCACTAATTATGTGGATAAATTAAAAGCATTTCCACTGACTTGCAAGTGATTTTACTTATAAGAAAAACCAATGTTTAAAAAGTCAAAATTGAGTAAAAGGTTACTAGAAAAACAATTGCAGATCATAAGTTTAGACAATTTTCAGCAATTTGAAATTTATTGAAATTTTAACGCACTAATTATGTGGACAAGTTAAAAGCATTTCCATAGACTTTCAAGTAATTTTACTGACAAGAAAAACTAATGTTTCTAAAATAAAAATTGAACACGATTTCAGAAAAAGTGGCAGATAATAAGTTTAGACAATTTTCAGCCGTTTGAAATGTATTGCAATTTTAACGCACTAATTATGTGGATAAGTTAAAAGCATTTCCACTGACTTGCAAGTGATTTTACTTATAAGAAAAACCAATGTTTAAAAAGTCAAAATTGAGTAAAAGGTTACTAGAAAAACAATTGCAGATCATAAGTTTAGACAATTTTCAGCCGTTTGAAATGTATTGCAATTTTAACGCACTAATTATGTGGCTAAGTTAAAAGCATTTCCATTGACTTTCAAGTAATTTTATTGAAAGGGAAAAACAATGTTTCTAAAATCAAAAATGAGTAGAGGCGATTAAAAAAAATTGCAGATCATAAGTTTAGACAATTTTCTG
Source organism: Ariolimax columbianus (assembly GCA_036924085.1). NCBI lineage: Eukaryota > Metazoa > Mollusca > Gastropoda > Stylommatophora > Arionidae > Ariolimax > Ariolimax columbianus. The sequence goes on from JAVGWX010000156.1 coordinate 28,474, forward strand.
CACTTTGAAATGTATTGCCATTTTAACGCACTAATTATGTGTATAAGTTAAAAGCATTTCCACAGACTCAAGTAATTTTACTGACAAGAAAAACCAATGTTTCTAAAATTAAAATTGAGTAGAAGGCGATTTGAAAACAAGTTCCAGCTCATAAGTTTAGACAATTTTCAGCCGTTTGAAATGTATTGCAATTTTAACGCACTAGTTATGTGGATAAGTTAAAAGCATTTCCACTGACTTTCAAGTAATTTTACTGACAAGAAAAACTAATGTTTCTAAAATTAAAATTGAACACGATTTCAGAAAAAGTGGCAGATAATAAGTTTAGAAAATTTTCAGCCGTTTGAAATGTATTGCAATTTTAACGCACTAATTATGTGGATAAGTTAAAAGCATTTCCACAGACTTTCAAGTAATTTTACTGACAAGAAAAACTAATGTTTCTAAAATTAAAATTGAACACGATTTCAGAAAAAGTTGCAGATCATAAGTTTAGACAATTTTCAGCCGTTAGAAATGTATTGCACTTTTAACGCACTAATTATGTGGATAAGTTAAAAGCATTTCCACTTACTTTCAAGTAATTTTACTGACAAGAAAAACTAATGTTTCTAAAATTAAAATTGAACACGATTTCAGAAAAAGTGGCAGATAGTAAGTTTAGACAATTTTCAGTCGTTTGAAATGTATTGCAATTTTAACGCACTAATTATGTGGATAAGTTAAAAGCATTTCCACTGACTTGCAAGTGATTTTACTTATAAGAAAAACCAATGTTTAAAAAGTCAAAATTGAGTAAAAGGTTACTAGAAAAACAATTGCAGATCATAAGTTTAGACAATTTTCAGCACTTTGAAATTTATTGCAATTTTAACGCACTAATTATGTGGATAAGTTAAAAGCATTTCCACTGACTTTCAAGTAATTTTACTGACAAGAAAAACTAATGTTTCTAAAATTAAAATTAAAGACGATTTGAAAAAAAGTTGCAGATCATAAGTTTAGACAATTTTCAGCCGTTTGAAATGTATTGCAATTTTAACGCACTAATTATGTGGATAAGTTAAAAGCATTTCCACTGACTTTCAAGTAATTTTACAGACAAGAAAAACTAATGTTTCTGAAATCAAAATTGAGTAGAAGGCGATTTTACAAAAATTTAAAGATCATAAGTTTAGACAATTTTCAGCCGTTAGAAATGTATTGCACTTTTAACGCACTAATTATGTGGATAAGTTAAAAGCATTTCCACTTACTTTCAAGTAATTTTACTGAAAAGAAAAACTAATGTTTCTAAAATTAAAATTAAACACGATTTCAGAAAAAAGTGGCAGATAATAAGTTTAGACAATTTTCAGCCGTTTGAAATGTATTGCAATTTTAACGCACTAATTATGTGGATAAGTTAAAAGCATTTCCACTGACTTGCAAGTGATTTTACTTATAAAAAAAACCAATGTTTAAAAAGTCAAAATTGAGTAAAAGGTTACTAGAAAAACAATTGCAGATCATAAGTTTAGACAATTTTCAGCACTTTGAAATTTATTGCAATTTTAACGCACTAATTATGTGGACAAGTTAAAAGCATTTCCATTGACTTTCAAGTAATTTTACTGACGAGAAAAACCAATATTTCTAAAATCAAAATTGGGTAAATAGTGATTTGAAAAAACATTGCAGATCATAAGTTTAGACAATTTTCAGCACTTTGATATGTATTGCAAATTTAACGCACTAATTATGTGAATAAGTTAAAAGCATTTCCAGTGACTTGCAAGTGATATTACTTATAAGAAAAACCAATGTTTAAAAAGTCAAAATTGAATAGAAGGGGATTTAAAAAATAATTGCAGATCATGTTTAGAAAATTTTCAGCACTTTGAAATGTATTGCAATTTTAATGCACTAATTATGTGGATAAGTTAAAAGCATTTCCACAGACTTTCAAGTAATTTTTCTGACAAGAAAAACCAATATTTCTAAAAAGAAAATTGAGTAGAAGGTTATTCCAAAAAAATGGCAGATCATAAGTTCAGACAATTTTTAGAATTGAAATGTATTGCCATTTTAACGCACTAATTATGTGGCTAAGTTAAAAGCATTTCCATTGACTTTCAAGTAATTTTATTGAAAGGGAAAAACAATGTTTCTAAAATCAAAAATGAGTAGAGGCAATTAAAAAAAATTGCAGATCATAAGTTTAGACAATTTTCTGCACTTTGAAATGCATTGCCATTTTAACGCACTAATTATGTGTATAAGTTAAAAGCATTTCCACAGACTCAAGTAATTTTACTGACAAGAAAAACCAATGTTTCTAAAATTAAAATTGAGTAGAAGGCGATTTGAAAACAAGTTCCAGCTCATAAGTTTAGACAATTTTCAGCCGTTTGAAATGTATTGCAATTTTAACGCACTAGTTATGTGGATAAGTTAAAAGCATTTCCACAGACTTTCAAGTAATTTTACTGACAAGAAAAACTAATGTTTCTAAAATTAAAATTGAACACGATTTCAGAAAAAGTGGCAGATAATAAGTTTAGAAAATTTTCAGCCGTTTGAAATGTATTGCAATTTTAACGCACTAATTATGTGGATAAGTTAAAAGCATTTCCACTGACTTTCAAGTAATTTTACTGACAAGAAAAACTAATGTTTCTGAAATTAAAATTGAGTAGAAGGCGATTTTACAAAAATTTAAAGATCATAAGTTTAGACAATTTTCAGCAGTTAGAAATGTATTGCACTTTTAACGCACTAATTATGTGGATAAGTTAAAAGCATTTCCACTTACTTGCAAGTGATTTTACTTATAAGAAAAACCAATGTTTAAAAAGTCAAAATTGAGTAAAAGGTTACTAGAAAAACAATTGCAGATCATAAGTTTAGACAATTTTCAGCCGTTTGAAATGTATTGCAATTTTAACGCACTAATTATGTGAATAAGTTAAAAGCATTTCCACTGACTTGCAAGTGATTTTACTTATAAGAAAAACCAATTTTTAAAAAGTCAAAATTGAATAGAAGGGGATTTAAAAAATAATTGCAGATCACGTTTAGACAATTTTCAGCACTTTGAAATGTATTGCAATTTTAATGCACTAATTATGTGGATAAGTTAAAAGCATTTCCACAGACTTTCAAGTAATTTTTCTGACAAGAAAAACCAATATTTCTAAAAAGAAAATTGAGTAGAAGGTTATTCCAAAAAAATGGCAGATCATAAGTTCAGACAATTTTTAGAATTGAAATGTATTGCCATTTTAACGCACTAATTATGTGGCTAAGTTAAAAGCATTTCCATTGACTTTCAAGTAATTTTATTGACAAGAAAAAACAATGTTTCTAAAATCAAAAATGAGTAGAGGCGATTAAAAAAAATTGCAGATCATAAGTTTAGACAATTTTCTGCACTTTGAAATGTATTGCCATTTTAACGCACTAATTATGTGTATAAGTTAAAAGCATTTCCACAGACTTTCAAGTAATTTTACTGACAAGAAAAACCAATGTTTCTAAAATTAAAATTGAGTAGAAGGCGATTTGAAAACAAGTTCCAGCTCATAAGTTTAGACAATTTTCAGCCGTTTGAAATGTATTGCAATTTTAACGCACTAATTATGTGGATAAGTTAAAAGCATTTCCATAGACTTTCTAGTAATTTTACTGACAAGAAAAACTAATGTTTCTAAAATTAAAATTGAACACGATTTCAGAAAAAGTTGCAGATCATAAGTTTAGACAATTTTCAGCCGTTAGAAATGTATTGCACTTTTAACGCACTAATTATGTGGATAAGTTAAAAGCATTTCCACTTACTTTCAAGTAATTTTACTGACAAGAAAAACTAATGTTTTTAAAATTAAAATTGAACACGATTTCAGAAAAAGTGGCAGATAGTAAGTTTAGACAATTTTCAGCCGTTTGAAATGTATTGCAATTTTAACGCACTAATTATGTGGATAAGTTAAAAGCATTTCCACTGACTTGCAAGTGATTTTACTTATAAGAAAAACCAATGTTTAAAAAGTCAAAATTGAGTAAAAGGTTACTAGAAAAACAATTGCAGATCATAAGTTTAGACAATTTTCAGCACTTTGAAATTTATTGCAATTTTAACGCACTAATTATGTCGATAAGTTAAAAGCATTTCCACTGACTTTCAAGTAATTTTACTGACAAGAAAAACTAATGTTTCTAAAATTAAAATTAAAGACGATTTGAAAAAAAGTTGCAAATCATAAGTTTAGACAATTTTCAGCCGTTTGAAATGTATTGCAATTTTAACGCACTAATTATGTGGATAAGTTAAAAGCATTTCCACTTACTTGCAAGTGATTTTACTTATAAGAAAAACCAATGTTTAAAAAGTCAAAATTGAGTAAAAGGTTACTAGAAAAACAATTGCAGATCATAAGTTTAGACAATTTTCAGCCGTTTGAAATGTATTGCAATTTTAACGCACTAATTATGTGGCTAAGTTAAAAGCATTTCCATTGACTTTCAAGTAATTTTATTGACAAGAAAAAACAATGTTTCTAAAATCAAAAATGAGTAGAGGCGATTAAAAAAAATTGCAGATCATAAGTTTAGACAATTTTCTGCACTTTGAAATGTATTGCCATTTTAACGCACTAATTATGTGTATAAGTTAAAAGCATTTCCACAGACTTTCAAGTAATTTTACTGACAAGAAAAACCAATGTTTCTAAAATTAAAATTGAGTAGAAGGCGATTTGAAAACAAGTTCCAGCTCATAAGTTTAGACAATTTTCAGCCGTTTGAAATGTATTGCCATTTTAACGCACTAATTATGTGTATAAGTTAAAAGCATTTCCACTGACTTTCAAGTAATTTTACTGACAAGAAAAACTAATGTTTCTGAAATCAAAATTGAGTAGAAGGCAATTTTACAAAAAATTGCAGATCATAAATTTAGACAATTTTCAGCCGTTTGAAATGTATTGCAATTTTAACGCACTAATTATGTGGATAAGTTAAAAGCATTTCCACAGACTTTCAAGTAATTTTACTGACAAGAAAAACTAATGTTTCTAAAATTAAAATTGAACACGATTTCAGAAAAAGTGGCAGATAATAAGTTTAGAAAATTTTCAGCCGTTTGAAATGTATTGCAATTTTAACGCACTAATTATGTGGATAAGTTAAAAGCATTTCCATAGACTTTCAAGTAATTTTACTGACAAGAAAAACTAATGTTTCTAAAATTAAAATTGAACACGATTTCAGAAAAAGTTGCAGATCATAAGTTTAGACAATTTTCAGCCGTTAGAAATGTATTGCACTTTTAACGCACTAATTATGTGGATAAGTTAAAAGCATTTCCACTTACTTTCAAGTAATTTTACTGACAAGAAAAACTAATGTTTTTAAAATTAAAATTGAACACGATTTCAGAAAAAGTGGCAGATAGTAAGTTTAGACAATTTTCAGCCGTTTGAAATGTATTGCAATTTTAACGCACTAATTATGTGGATAAGTTAAAAGCATTTCCACTGACTTGCAAGTGATTTTACTTATAAGAAAAACCAATGTTTAAAAAGTCAAAATTGAGTAAAAGGTTACTAGAAAAACAATTGCAGATCATAAGTTTAGACAATTTTCAGCACTTTGAAATTTATTGCAATTTTAACGCACTAATTATGTCGATAAGTTAAAAGCATTTCCACTGACTTTCAAGTAATTTTACTGACAAGAAAAACTAATGTTTCTAAAATTAAAATTAAAGACGATTTGAAAAAAAGTTGCAGATCATAAGTTTAGACAATTTTCAGCCGTTTGAAATGTATTGCAATTTTAACGCACTAATTATGTGGATAAGTTAAAAGCATTTCCACTGACTTTCAAGTAATTTTACAGACAAGAAAAACTAATGTTTCTGAAATCAAAATTGAGTAGAAGGCGATTTTACAAAAATTTAAAGATCATAAGTTTAGACAATTTTCAGCCGTTAGAAATGTATTGCACTTTTAACGCACTAATTATGTGGATAAGTTAAAAGCATTTCCACAGACTTTCAAGTAATTTTACTGACAAGAAAAACTAATGTTTCTAAAATTAAAATTAAACACGATTTTTAAAAAAGTTGCAGATCATAAGTTTAGACAATTTTCAGCCGTTTGAAATGTATTGCAATTTTAACGCACTAATTATGTGGATAAGTTAAAAGCATTTCCACAGACTTTCAAGTAATTTTTCTGACAAGAAAAACTAATGTTTCTAAAATTAAAATTAAACACGATTTAAAAAAAAGTTGCAGATCATAAGTTTAGACAATTTTCAGCCGTTTGAAATGTATTGCAATTTTAACGCACTAATTATGTGGATAAGTTAAAAGCATTTCCACAGACTTTCAAGTAATTTTACTGACAAGAAAAACTAATGTTTCTAAAATTGAAATTAAACACGATTTAAAAAAAAGTTGCAGATCATAAGTTTAGACAATTTTCAGCCGTTTGAAATGTATTGCAATTTTAACGCACTAATTATGTGGACAAGTTAAAAGCATTTCCATAGACTTTCAAGTAATTTTACTGACAAGAAAAACTAATGTTTCTAAAATAAAAATTGAACACGATTTCAGAAAAAGTGGCAGATAATAAGTTTAGACAATTTTCAGCCGTTTGAAATGTATTGCAATTTTAACGCACTAATTATGTGGATAAATTAAAAGCATTTCCACTGACTTGCAAGTGATTTTACTTATAAGAAAAACCAATGTTTAAAAAGTCAAAATTGAGTAAAAGGTTACTAGAAAAAATATGGCAGATCATAAGTTTAGACAATTTTCAGCACTTTGAAATTTATTGAAATTTTAACGCACTAATTATGTGGACAAGTTAAAAGCATTTCCATAGACTTTCAAGTAATTTTACTGACAAGAAAAACTAATGTTTCTAAAATAAAAATTGAACACGATTTCAGAAAAAGTGGCAGATAATAAGTTTAGACAATTTTCAGCCGTTTGAAATGTATTGCAATTTTAACGCACTAATTATGTGGATAAGTTAAAAGCATTTCCACTGACTTGCAAGTGATTTTACTTATAAGAAAAACCAATGTTTAAAAAGTCAAAATTGAGTAAAAGGTTACAAGAAAAACGATTGCAGATCATAAGTTTAGACAATTTTCAGCACTTTGAAATTTATTGCAATTTTAACGCACTAATTATGTGGACAAGTTAAAAGCATTTCCATTGACTTTCAAATAATTTTACTGACGAGAAAAACCAATATTTCTAAAATCAAAATTGGGTAGAAAGTGATTTGAAAAAAAATTGCAGATCATAAGTTTAGACAATTTTCAGCCGTTTGAAATGTATTGCAATTTTAACGCACTAATTATGTGGCTAAGTTAAAAGCATTTCCATTGACTTTCAAGTAATTTTATTGAAAGGGAAAAACAATGTTTCTAAAATCAAAAATGAGTAGAGGCGATTAAAAAAAATTGCAGATCATAAGTTTAGACAATTTTCTGCACTTTGAAATGTATTGCCATTTTAACGAACTAATTATGTGTATAAGTTAAAAGCATTTCCACAGACTCAAGTAATTTTACTGACAAGAAAAACCAATGTTTCTAAAATTAAAATTGAGTAGAAGGCGATTTGAAAACAAGTTCCAGCTCATAAGTTTAGACAATTTTCAGCCGTTTGAAATGTATTGCAATTTTAACGCACTAGTTATGTGGATAAGTTAAAAGCATTTCCACTGACTTTCAAGTAATTTTACTGACAAGAAAAACTAATGTTTCTAAAATTAAAATTGAACACGATTTCAGAAAAAGTGGCAGATAATAAGTTTAGAAAATTTTCAGCCGTTTGAAATGTATTGCAATTTTAACGCACTAATTATGTGGATAAGTTAAAAGCATTTCCACTGACTTGCAAGTGATTTTACTTATAAGAAAAACCAATGTTTAAAAAGTCAAAATTGAGTAAAAGGTTACTAGAAAAACAATTGCAGATCATAAGTTTAGACAATTTTCAGCACTTTGAAATTTATTGCAATTTTAACGCACTAATTATGTGGATAAGTTAAAAGCATTTCCACTGACTTTCAAGTAATTTTACTGACAAGAAAAACTAATGTTTCTAAAATTAAAATTAAAGACGATTTGAAAAAAAGTTGCAGATCATAAGTTTAGACAATTTTCAGCCGTTTGAAATGTATTGCAATTTTAACGCACTAATTATGTGGATAAGTTAAAAGCATTTCCACTGACTTTCAAGTAATTTTACAGACAAGAAAAACTAATGTTTCTGAAATCAAAATTGAGTAGAAGGCGATTTTACAAAAATTTAAAGATCATAAGTTTAGACAATTTTCAGCCGTTAGAAATGTATTGCACTTTTAACGCACTAATTATGTGGATAAGTTAAAAGCATTTCCACTTACTTTCAAGTAATTTTACTGACAAGAAAAACTAATGTTTCTAAAATTAAAATTAAACACGATTTCAGAAAAAGTGGCAGATAATAAGTTTAGACAATTTTCAGCCGTTTGAAATGTATTGCAATTTTAACGCACTAATTATGTGGATAAGTTAAAAGCATTTCCTCTGACTTGCAAGTGATTTTACTTATAAAAAAAACCAATGTTTAAAAAGTCAAAATTGAGTAAAAGGTTACTAGAAAAACAATTGCAGATCATAAGTTTAGACAATTTTCAGCACTTTGAAATTTATTGCAATTTTAACGCACTAATTATGTGGATAAGTTAAAAGCATTTCCACTGACTTTCAAGTAATTTTACTGACAAGAAAAACTAATGTTTCTAAAATTAAAATTAAAGACGATTTGAAAAAAAGTTGCAGATCATAAGTTTAGACAATTTTCAGCCGTTTGAAATGTATTGCAATTTTAACGCACTAATTATGTGGATAAGTTAAAAGCATTTCCACTGACTTTCAAGTAATTTTACAGACAAGAAAAACTAATGTTTCTGAAATCAAAATTGAGTAGAAGGCGATTTTACAAAAATTTAAAGATCATAAGTTTAGACAATTTTCAGCCGTTAGAAATGTATTGCACTTTTAACGCACTAATTATGTGGATAAGTTAAAAGCATTTCCACTTACTTTCAAGTAATTTTACTGACAAGAAAAACTAATGTTTCTAAAATTAAAATTGAACACGATTTCAGAAAAAGTGGCAGATAATAAGTTTAGACAATTTTCAGCCGTTTGAAATGTATTGCAATTTTAACGCACTAATTATGTGGATAAGTTAAAAGCATTTCCACTGACTTGCAAGTGATTTTACTTATAAGCAAAACCAATGTTTAAAAAGTCAAAATTGAGTAAAAGGTTACTAGAAAAACAATTGCAGATCATAAGTTTAGACAATTTTCAGCACTTTGAAATTTATTGCAATTTTAACGCACTAATTATGTGGATAAGTTAAAAGCATTTCCACTGACTTTCAAGTAATTTTACTGACAAGAAAAACTAATGTTTCTAAAATTAAAATTAAAGACGATTTGAAAAAAAGTTGCAGATCATAAGTTTAGACAATTTTCAGCCGTTTGAAATGTATTGCAATTTTAACGCACTAATTATGTGGATAAGTTAAAAGCATTTCCACTGACTTTCAAGTAATTTTACAGACAAGAAAAACTAATGTTTCTGAAATCAAAATTGAGTAGAAGGCGATTTTACAAAAATTTAAAGATCATAAGTTTAGACAATTTTCAGCCGTTAGAAATGTATTGCACTTTTAACGCACTAATTATGTGGATAAGTTAAAAGCATTTCCACTTACTTTCAAGTAATTTTACTGACAAGAAAAACTAATGTTTCTAAAATTAAAATTGAACACGATTTCAGAAAAAGTGGCAGATAATAAGTTTAGACAATTTTCAGCCGTTTGAAATGTATTGCAATTTTAACGCACTAATTATGTGGATAAGTTAAAAGCATTTCCACTGACTTGCAAGTGATTTTACTTATAAGAAAAACCAATGTTTAAAAAGTCAAAATTGAGTAAAAGGTTACTAGAAAAACAATTGCAGATCATAAGTTTAGACAATTTTCAGCCGTTTGAAATGTATTGCAATTTTAACGCACTAATTATGTGGATAAGTTAAAAGCTTTTCCACTGACTTCCAAGTGATTTTACTGACGAGAAAAACCAATATTTCTAAAATCAAAATTGGGTAGAATGTGATTTGAAAAAAAATTGCAGATCATAAGTTTAGACAATTTTCAGCACTTTGATATGTATTGCAAATTTAACGCACTAATTATGTGAATAAGTTAAAAGCATTTCCAGTGACTTGCAAGTGATATTACTTATAAGAAAAACCAATGTTTAAAAAGTCAAAATTGAATAGAAGAGGATTTAAAAAATAATTGCAGATCACGTTTAGACAATTTTCAGCACTTTGAAATGTATTGCAATTTTAATGCACTAATTATGTGGATAAGTTAAAAGCATTTCCACAGACTTTCAAGTAATTTTTCTGACAAGAAAAACCAATATTTCTAAAAAGAAAATTGAGTAGAAGGTTATTCCAAAAAAATGGCAGATCATAAGTTCAGACAATTTTTAGAATTGAAATGTATTGCCATTTTAACGCACTAATTATGTGGCTAAGTTAAAAGCATTTCCATTGACTTTCAAGTTATTTTATTGACAAGAAAAAACAATGTTTCTAAAATCAAAAATGAGTAGAGGCGATTAAAAAAAATTGCAGATCATAAGTTTAGACAATTTTCTGCACTTTGAAATGTATTGCCATTTTAACGCACTAATTATGTGTATAAGTTAAAAGCATTTCCACAGACTTTCAAGTAATTTTACTGACAAGAAAAACCAATGTTTCTAAAATTAAAATTGAGTAGAAGGCGATTTGAAAACAAGTTCCAGCTCATAAGTTTAGACAATTTTCAGCCGTTTGAAATGTATTGCAATTTTAACGCACTAGTTATGTGGATAAGTTAAAAGCATTTCCACTGACTTTCAAGTAATTTTACTGACAAGAAAAACTAATGTTTCTGAAATCAAAATTGAGTAGAAGGCAATTTTACAAAAAATTGCAGATCATAAATTTAGACAATTTTCAGCCGTTTGAAATGTATTGCAATTTTAACGCACTAATTATGTGGATAAGTTAAAAGCATTTCCACAGACTTTCAAGTAATTTTACTGACAAGAAAAACTAATGTTTCTAAAATTAAAATTGAACACGATTTCAGAAAAAGTGGCAGATAATAAGTTTAGACAATTTTCAGCCGTTTGAAATGTATTGCAATTTTAACGCACTAATTATGTGGATAAGTTAAAAGCATTTCCATAGACTTTCAAGTAATTTTACTGACAAGAAAAACTAATGTTTCTAAAATTAAAATTGAACACGATTTCAGAAAAAGTTGCAGATCATAAGTTTAGACAATTTTCAGCCGTTAGAAATGTATTGCACTTTTAACGCACTAATTATGTGGATAAGTTAAAAGCATTTCCACTTACTTTCAAGTAATTTTACTGACAAGAAAAACTAATGTTTCTAAAATTAAAATTGAACACGATTTCAGAAAAAGTGGCAGATAGTAAGTTTAGACAATTTTCAGCCGTTTGAAATGTATTGCAATTTTAACGCACTAATTATGTGGATAAGTTAAAAGCATTTCCACTGACTTGCAAGTGATTTTACTTATAAGAAAAACCAATGTTTAAAAAGTCAAAATTGAGTAAAAGGTTACTAGAAAAACAATTGCAGATCATAAGTTTAGACAATTTTCAGCACTTTGAAATTTATTGCAATTTTAACGCACTAATTATGTGGATAAGTTAAAAGCATTTCCACTGACTTTCAAGTAATTTTACTGACAAGAAAAACTAATGTTTCTAAAATTAAAATTGAACACGATTTCAGAAAAAAAGGCAGATAATAAGTTTAGAAAATTTTCAGCCGTTTGAAATGTATTGCAATTTTAACGCACTAATTATGTGGATAAGTTAAAAGCATTTCCACTGACTTTCAAGTAATTTTACTGACAAGAAAAACTAATGTTTCTAAAATTAAAATTGAACACGATTTCAGAAAAAGTTGCAGATCATAAGTTTAGACAATTTTCAGCCGTTAGAAATGTATTGCACTTTTAACGCACTAATTATGTGGATAAGTTAAAAGCATTTCCACTTACTTTCAAGTAATTTTACTGACAAGAAAAACTAATGTTTCTAAAATTAAAATTGAACACGATTTCAGAAAAAGTGGCAGATAGTAAGTTTAGACAATTTTCAGCCGTTTGAAATGTATTGCAATTTTAACGCACTAATTATGTGGATAAGTTAAAAGCATTTCCACTGACTTGCAAGTGATTTTACTTATAAGAAAAACCAATGTTTAAAAAGTCAAAATTGAGTAAAAGGTTACTAGAAAAACAATTGCAGATCATAAGTTTAGACAATTTTCAGCACTTTGAAATTTATTGCAATTTTAACGCACTAATTATGTGGATAAGTTAAAAGCATTTCCACTGACTTTCAAGTAATTTTACTGACAAGAAAAACTAATGTTTCTAAAATTAAAATTAAAGACGATTTGAAAAAAAGTTGCAGATCATAAGTTTAGACAATTTTCAGCCGTTTGAAATGTATTGTAATTTTAACGCACTAATTATGTGGATAAGTTAAAAGCATTTCCACTGACTTTCAAGTAATTTTACAGACAAGAAAAACTAATGTTTCTGAAATCAAAATTGAGTAGAAGGCGATTTTACAAAAATTTAAAGATCATAAGTTTAGACAATTTTCAGCCGTTAGAAATGTATTGCACTTTTAACGCACTAATTATGTGGATAAGTTAAAAGCATTTCCACTTACTTTCAAGTAATTTTACTGACAAGAAAAACTAATGTTTCTAAAATTAAAATTAAACACGATTTCAGAAAAAGTGGCAGATAATAAGTTTAGACAATTTTCAGCCGTTTGAAATGTATTGCAATTTTAACGCACTAATTATGTGGATAAGTTAAAAGCATTTCCACTGACTTGCAAGTGATTTTACTTATAAAAAAAACCAATGTTTAAAAAGTCAAAATTGAGTAAAAGGTTACTAGAAAAACAATTGCAGATCATAAGTTTAGACAATTTTCAGCACTTTGAAATTTATTGCAATTTTAACGCACTAATTATGTGGACAAGTTAAAAGCATTTCCAATGACTTTCAAGTAATTTTACTGACGAGAAAAACCAATATTTCTGAAATCAAAATTGGGTAAAAAGTGATTTGAAAAAAAATTGCAGATCATAAGTTTAGACAATTTTCAGCACTTTGATATGTATTGCAAATTTAACGCACTAATTATGTGAATAAGTTAAAAGCATTTCCAGTGACTTGCAAGTGATATTACTTATAAGAAAAACCAATGTTTAAAAAGTCAAAATTGAATAGAAGGGGATTTAAAAAATAATTGCAGATCATGTTTAGAAAATTTTCAGCACTTTGAAATGTATTGCAATTTTAATGCACTAATTATGTGGATAAGTTAAAAGCATTTCCACAGACCTTCAAGTAATTTTTCTGACAAGAAAAACCAATATTTCTAAAAAGAAAATTGAGTAGAAGGTTATTCCAAAAAAATGGCAGATCATAAGTTCAGACAATTTTTAGAATTGAAATGTATTGCCATTTTAACGCACTAATTATGTGGCTAAGTTAAAAGCATTTCCATTGACTTTCAAGTAATTTTATTGAAAGGGAAAAACAATGTTTCTAAAATCAAAAATGAGTAGAGGCGATTAAAAAAAATTGCAGATCATAAGTTTAGACAATTTTCTGCACTTTGAAATGTATTGCCATTTTAACGCACTAATTATGTGTATAAGTTAAAAGCATTTCCACAGACTCAAGTAATTTTACTGACAAGAAAAACCAATGTTTCTAAAATTAAAATTGAGTAGAAGGCGATTTGAAAACAAGTTCCAGCTCATAAGTTTAGACAATTTTCAGCCGTTTGAAATGTATTGCAATTTTAACGCACTAGTTATGTGGATAAGTTAAAAGCATTTCCACTGACTTTCATGTAATTTTACTGACAAGAAAAACTAATGTTTCTGAAATCAAAATTGAGTAGAAGGCAATTTTACAAAAAATTGCAGATCATAAATTTAGACAATTTTCAGCCGTTTGAAATGTATTGCAATTTTAACGCACTAATTATGTGGATAAGTTAAAAGCATTTCCACAGACTTTCAAGTAATTTTACTGACAAGAAAAACTAATGTTTCTAAAATTAAAATTGAACACGATTTCAGAAAAAGTGGCAGATAATAAGTTTAGAAAATTTTCAGTCGTTAGAAATGTATTGCACTTTTAACGCACTAATTATGTGGATAAGTTAAAAGCATTTCCACTTACTTTCAAGTAATTTTACTGACAAGAAAAACTAATGTTTCTAAATTAAAATTGAACACGATTTCAGAAAAAGTGGCAGATAGTAAGTTTAGACAATTTTCAGCCGTTTGAAATGTATTGCAATTTTAACGCACTAATTATGTGGATAAGTTAAAAGCATTTCCACTGACTTGCAAGTGATTTTACTTATAAGAAAAACCAATGTTTAAAAAGTCAAAATTGAGTAAAAGGTTACTAGAAAAACAATTGCAGATCATAAGTTTAGACAATTTTCAGCACTTTGAAATTTATTGCAATTTTAACGCACTAATTATGTGGATAAGTTAAAAGCATTTCCACTGACTTTCAAGTAATTTTACTGACAAGAAAAACTAATGTTTCTAAAATTAAAATTAAAGACGATTTGAAAAAAAGTTGCAGATCATAAGTTTAGACAATTTTCAGCCGTTTGAAATGTATTGCAATTTTAACGCACTAATTATGTGGATAAGTTAAAAGCATTTCCACTGACTTTCAAGTAATTTTACAGACAAGAAAAACTAATGTTTCTGAAATCAAAATTGAGTAGAAGGCGATTTTACAAAAATTTAAAGATCATAAGTTTAGACAATTTTCAGCCGTTAGAAATGTATTGCACTTTTAACGCACTAATTATGTGGATAAGTTAAAAGCATTTCCACTTCTTTTCAAGTAATTTTACTGACAAGAAAAACTAATGTTTCTAAAATTAAAATTGAACACGATTTCAGAAAAAGTGGCAGATAATAAGTTTAGACAATTTTCAGCCGTTTGAAATGTATTGCAATTTTAACGCACTAATTATGTGGATAAGTTAAAAGCATTTCCACTGACTTGCAAGTGATTTTACTTATAAGAAAAACCAATGTTTAAAAAGTCAAAATTGAGTAAAAGGTTACTAGAAAAACAATTGCAGATCATAAGTTTAGACAATTTTCAGCACTTTGAAATTTATTGCAATTTTAACGCACTAATTATGTGGATAAGTTAAAAGCTTTTCCACTGACTTCCAAGTGATTTTACTGACGAGAAAAACCAATATTTCTAAAATCAAAATTGGGTAGAATGTGATTTGAAAAAAAATTGCAGATCATAAGTTTAGACAATTTTCAGCACTTTGATATGTATTGCAAATTTAACGCACTAATTATGTGAATAAGTTAAAAGCATTTCCAGTGACTTGCAAGTGATATTACTTATAAGAAAAACCAATGTTTAAAAAGTCAAAATTGAATAGAAGGGGATTTAAAAAATAATTGCAGATCACGTTTAGACAATTTTCAGCACTTTGAAATGTATTGCAATTTTAATGCACTAATTATGTGGATAAGTTAAAAGCATTTCCACAGACTTTCAAGTAATTTTTCTGACAAGAAAAACCAATATTTCTAAAAAGAAAATTGAGTAGAAGGTTATTCCAAAAAAATGGCAGATCATAAGTTCAGACAATTTTTAGAATTGAAATGTATTGCCATTTTAACGCACTAATTATGTGGCTAAGTTAAAAGCATTTCCATTGACTTTCAAGTTATTTTATTGACAAGAAAAAACAATGTTTCTAAAATCAAAAATGAGTAGAGGCGATTAAAAAAAATTGCAGATCATAAGTTTAGACAATTTTCTGCACTTTGAAATGTATTGCCATTTTAACGCACTAATTATGTGTATAAGTTAAAAGCATTTCCACAGACTTTCAAGTAATTTTACTGACAAGAAAAACCAATGTTTCTAAAATTAAAATTGAGTAGAAGGCGATTTGAAAACAAGTTCCAGCTCATAAGTTTAGACAATTTTCAGCCGTTTGAAATGTATTGCAATTTTAACGCACTAGTTATTTGGATAAGTTAAAAGCATTTCCACTGACTTTCAAGTAATTTTACTGACAAGAAAAACTAATGTTTCTGAAATCAAAATTGAGTAGAAGGCAATTTTACAAAAAATTGCAGATCATAAATTTAGACAATTTTCAGCCGTTTGAAATGTATTGCAATTTTAACGCACTAATTATGTGGATAAGTTAAAAGCATTTCCACAGACTTTCAAGTAATTTTACTGACAAGAAAAACTAATGTTTCTAAAATTAAAATTGAACACGATTTCAGAAAAAGTGGCAGATAATAAGTTTAGACAATTTTCAGCCGTTTGAAATGTATTGCAATTTTAACGCACTAATTATGTGGATAAGTTAAAAGCATTTCCATAGACTTTCAAGTAATTTTACTGACAAGAAAAACTAATGTTTCTAAAATTAAAATTGAACACGATTTCAGAAAACGTTGCAGATCATAAGTTTAGACAATTTTCAGCCGTTAGAAATGTATTGCACTTTTAACGCACTAATTATGTGGATAAGTTAAAAGCATTTCCACTTACTTTCAAGTAATTTTACTGACAAGAAAAACTAATGTTTCTAAAATTAAAATTGAACACGATTTCAGAAAAAGTGGCAGATAGTAAGTTTAGACAATTTTCAGCCGTTTGAAATGTATTGCAATTTTAACGCACTAATTATGTGGATAAGTTAAAAGCATTTCCACAGACTTTCAAGTAATTTTACTGACAAGAAAAACTAATGTTTCTAAAATTAAAATTAAACACGATTTTTAAAAAAGTTGCAGATCATAAGTTTAGACAATTTTCAGCCGTTTGAAATGTATTGCAATTTTAACGCACTAATTATGTGGATAAGTTAAAAGCATTTCCACAGACTTTCAAGTAATTTTTCTGACAAGAAAAACTAATGTTTCTAAAATTAAAATTAAACACGATTTTAAAAAAAGTTGCAGATCATAAGTTTAGACAATTTTCAGCCGTTTGAAATGTATTGCAATTTTAACGCACTAATTATGTGGATAAGTTAAAAGCATTTCCACAGACTTTCAAGTAATTTTACTGACAAGAAAAACTAATGTTTCTAAAATTGAAATTAAACACGATTTAAAAAAAAGTTGCAGATCATAAGTTTAGACAATTTTCAGCCGTTTGAAATGTATTGCAATTTTAACGCACTAATTATGTGGATAAGTTAAAAGCATTTCCACTGACTTTCAAGTAATTTTACTGACAAGAAAAACTAATGTTTCTAAAATTAAAATTAAACACGATTTTAAAAAAGTTGCAGATCATAAGTTTAGACAATTTTCAGCCGTTTGAAATGTATTGCAATTTTAACGCACTAATTATGTGGATAAGTTAAAAGCATTTCCACAGACTTTCAAGTAATTTTACTGACAAGAAAAACTAATGTTTCTAAAATTAAAATTAAACACGATTTTAAAAAAAGTTGCAGATCATAAGTTTAGACAATTTTCAGCCGTTTGAAATGTATTGCAATTTTAACGCACTAATTATGTGGATAAGTTAAAAGCATTTCCACAGACTTTCAAGTAATTTTACTGACAAGAAAAACTAATGTTTCTAAAATTAAAATTAAACACGATTTTAAAAAAAGTTGCAGATCATAAGTTTAGACAATTTTCAGCCGTTTGAAATGTATTGCAATTTTAACGCACTAATTATGTGGATAAGTTAAAAGCATTTCCACAGACTTTCAAGTAATTTTACTGACAAGAAAAACTAATGTTTCTAAAATTAAAATTAAACACGATTTTAAAAAAAGTTGCAGATCATAAGTTTAGACAATTTTCAGCCGTTTGAAATGTATTGCAATTTTAACGCACTAATTAAGTGGATAAGTTAAAAGCATTTCCACAAACTTTCAAGTAATTTTACTGACAAGAAAAACTAATGTTTCTAAAATTAAAATTAAACACGATTTGAAAAAAAGTTGCAAATCATAAGTTTAGACAATTTTCAGCCGTTTGAAATGTATTGCAATTTTAGAGCACTAATTATGTGGATAAGTTAAAAGCATTTCCACAGACTTTCAAGTAATTTTACTGACAAGAAAAACTAATGTTTCTAAAATTAAAATTAAACACGATTTAAAAAAAGTTGCAGATCATAAGTTTAGACAATTTTCAGCCGTTTGAAATGTATTGCAATTTTAACGCACCAATTATGTGGATAAGTTAAAGGCATTTCCACAGACTTTCAAGTAATTTTTCTGACAAGAAAAACCAATATTTCTAAAAAGAAAATTGAGTAGAAGGTTATTGCAAAAAAATGGCAGATCATAAGTTCAGACAATTTTTAAAATTGAAATGTATTGCCATTTTAACGCACTAATTATGTGGCTAAGTTAAAAGCATTTCCATTGACTTTCAAGTAATTTTATTGAAAGGGAAAAACAATGTTTCTAAAATCAAAAATGAGTAAAGGCGATTAAAAAAAATTGCAGATCATAAGTTTAGACAATTTTCTGCACTTTGAAATGTATTGCCATTTTAACGCACTAATTATGTGTATAAGTTAAAAGCATTTCCACAGACTCAAGTAATTTTACTGACAAGAAAAACCAATGTTTCTAAAATTAAAATTGAGTAGAAGGCGATTTGAAAACAAGTTCCAGCTCATAAGTTTAGACAATTTTCAGCCGTTTGAAATGTATTGCAATTTTAACGCACTAGTTATGTGGATAAGTTAAAAGCATTTCCACTGACTTTCATGTAATTTTACTGACAAGAAAAACTAATTTTTCTGAAATCAAAATTGAGTAGAAGGCAATTTTACAAAAAATTGCAGATCATAAATTTAGACAATTTTCAGCCGTTTGAAATGTATTGCAATTTTAACGCACTAATTATGTGGATAAGTTAAAAGCATTTCCACAGACTTTCAAGTAATTTTACTGACAAGAAAAACTAATGTTTCTAAAATTAAAATTGAACACGATTTCAGAAAAAGTGGCAGATAATAAGTTTAGAAAATTTTCAGCCGTTTGAAATGTATTGCAATTTTAACGCACTAATTATGTGGATAAGTTAAAAGCATTTCCACTGACTTTCAAGTAATTTTACTGACAAGAAAAACTAATGTTTCTAAAATTAAAATTGAACACGATTTCAGAAAAAGTGGCAGATAGTAAGTTTAGACAATTTTCAGCCGTTTGAAATGTATTGCAATTTTAACGCACTAATTATGTGGATAAGTTAAAAGCATTTCCACTGACTTGCAAGTGATTTTACTTATAAGAAAAACCAATGTTTAAAAAGTCAAAATTGAGTAAAAGGTTACTAGAAAAACAATTGCAGATCATAAGTTTAGACAATTTTCAGCACTTTGAAATTTATTGCAATTTTAACGCACTAATTATGTGGATAAGTTAAAAGCATTTCCACTGACTTTCAAGTAATTTTACTGACAAGAAAAACTAATGTTTCTAAAATTAAAATTAAAGACGATTTGAAAAAAAGTTGCAGATCATAAGTTTAGACAATTTTCAGCCGTTTGAAATGTATTGCAATTTTAACGCACTAATTATGTGGATAAGTTAAAAGCATTTCCACTGACTTTCAAGTAATTTTACAGACAAGAAAAACTAATGTTTCTGAAATCAAAATTGAGTAGAAGGCGATTTTACAAAAATTTAAAGATCATAAGTTTAGACAATTTTCAGCCGTTAGAAATGTATTGCACTTTTAACGCACTAATTATGTGGATAAGTTAAAAGCATTTCCACTTACTTTCAAGTAATTTTACTGACAAGAAAAACTAATGTTTCTAAAATTAAAATTGAACACGATTTCAGAAAAAGTGGCAGATAATAAGTTTAGACAATTTTCAGCCGTTTGAAATGTATTGCAATTTTAACGCACTAATTATGTGGATAAGTTAAAAGCATTTCCACTGACTTGCAAGTGATTTTACTTATAAGAAAAACCAATGTTTAAAAAGTCAAAATTGAGTAAAAGGTTACTAGAAAAACAATTGCAGATCATAAGTTTAGACAATTTTCAGCACTTTGAAATTTATTGCAATTTTAACGCACTAATTATGTGGACAAGTTAAAAGCATTTCCATTGACTTTCAAGTAATTTTACTGACGAGAAAAACCAATATTTCTAAAATCAAAATTGGGTAGAAAGTGATTTGAAAAAAAATTGCAGATCATAAGTTTAGACAATTTTCAGCACTTTGATATGTATTGCAAATTTAACGCACTAATTATGTGAATAAGTTAAAAGCATTTCCACTGACTTGCAAGTGATATTACTTATAAGAAAAACCAATGTTTAAAAAGTCAAAATTGAATAGAAGGGGATTTAAAAAATAATTGCAGATCATGTTTAGAAAATTTTCAGCACTTTGAAATGTATTGCAATTTTAATGCACTAATTATGTGGATAAGTTAAAAGCATTTCCACAGACTTTGAAGTAATTTTTCTGACAAGAAAAACCAATATTTCTAAAAAGAAAATTGAGTAGAAGGTTATTCCAAAAAAATGGCAGATCATAAGTTCAGACAATTTTTAGAATTGAAATGTATTGCCATTTTAACGCACTAATTATGTGGCTAAGTTAAAAGCATTTCCATTGACCTTCAAGTAATTTTATTGACAAGAAAAAACAATGTTTCTAAAATCAAAAATGAGTAGAGGCGATTAAAAAAAATTGCAGATCATAAGTTTAGACAATTTTCTGCACTTTGAAATGTATTGCCATTTTAACGCACTAATTATGTGTATAAGTTAAAAGCATTTCCACAGACTTTCAAGTAATTTTACTGACAAGAAAAACCAATGTTTCTAAAATTAAAATTGAGTAGAAGGCGATTTGAAAACAAGTTCCAGCTCATAAGTTTAGACAATTTTCAGCCGTTTGAAATGTATTGCAATTTTAACGCACTAGTTATGTGGATAAGTTAAAAGCATTTCCACTGACTTTCAAGTAATTTTACTGACAAGAAAAACTAATGTTTCTGAAATCAAAATTGAGTAGAAGGCAATTTTACAAAAAATTGCAGATCATAAATTTAGACAATTTTCAGCCGTTTGAAATGTATTGCAATTTTAACGCACTAATTATGTGGATAAGTTAAAAGCATTTCCACAGACTTTCAAGTAATTTTACTGACAAGAAAAACTAATGTTTCTAAAATTAAAATTGAACACGATTTCAGAAAAAGTGGCAGATAATAAGTTTAGACAATTTTCAGCCGTTTGAAATGTATTGCAATTTTAACGCACTAATTATGTGGATAAGTTAAAAGCATTTCCATAGACTTTCAAGTAATTTTACTGACTAAAAAACTAATGTTTCTAAAATTAAAATTGAACACGATTTCAGAAAAAGTTGCAGATCATAAGTTTAGACAATTTTCAGCCGTTAGAAATGTATTGCACTTTTAACGCACTAATTATGTGGATAAGTTAAAAGCATTTCCACTTACTTTCAAGTAATTTTACTGACAAGAAAAACTAATGTTTCTAAAATTAAAATTGAACACGATTTCAGAAAAAGTGGCAGATAGTAAGTTTAGACAATTTTCAGCCGTTTGAAATGTATTGCAATTTTAACGCACTAATTATGTGGATAAGTTAAAAGCATTTCCACTGACTTGCAAGTGATTTTACTTATAAGAAAAACCAATGTTTAAAAAGTCAAAATTGAGTAAAAGGTTACTAGAAAAACAATTGCAGATCATAAGTTTAGACAATTTTCAGCACTTTGAAATTTATTGCAATTTTAACGCACTAATTATGTGGATAAGTTAAAAGCATTTCCACTGACTTTCAAGTAATTTTACTGACAAGAAAAACTAATGTTTCTAAAATTAAAATTAAAGACGATTTGAAAAAAAGTTGCAGATCATAAGTTAAGACAATTTTCAGCCGTTTGAAATGTATTGCAATTTTAACGCACTAATTATGTGGATAAGTTAAAAGCATTTCCACTGACTTTCAAGTAATTTTACAGACAAGAAAAACTAATGTTTCTGAAATCAAAATTGAGTAGAAGGCGATTTTACAAAAATTTGCAGATCATAAGTTTAGACAATTTTCAGCCGTTAGAAATGTATTGCACTTTTAACGCACTAATTATGTGGATAAGTTAAAAGCATTTCCACTTACTTTCAAGTAATTTTACTGACAAGAAAAACTAATGTTTCTAAAATTAAAATTGAACACGATTTCAGAAAAAGTGGCAGATAATAAGTTTAGACAATTTTCAGCCGTTTGAAATGTATTGCAATTTTAACGCACTAATTATGTGGATAAGTTAAAAGCATTTCCACTGACTTGCAAGTGATTTTACTTATAAGAAAAACCAATGTTTAAAAAGTCAAAATTGAGTAAAAGGTTACTAGAAAAACAATTGCAGATCATAAGTTTAGACAATTTTCAGCCGTTTGAAATGTATTGCAATTTTAACGCACTAATTATGTGGATAAGTTAAAAGCTTTTCCACTGACATCCAAGTGATTTTACTGACGAGAAAAACCAATATTTCTAAAATCAAAATTGGGTAGAATGTGATTTGAAAAAAAATTGCAGATCATAAGTTTAGACAATTTTCAGCACTTTGATATGTATTGCAAATTTAACGCACTAATTATGTGAATAAGTTAAAAGCATTTCCAGTGACTTGCAAGTGATATTACTTATAAGAAAAACCAATGTTTAAAAAGTCAAAATTGAATAGAAGGGGATTTAAAAAATAATTGCAGATCACGTTTAGACAATTTTCAGCACTTTGAAATGTATTGCAATTTTAATGCACTAATTATGTGGATAAGTTAAAAGCATTTCCACAGACTTTCAAGTAATTTTTCTGACAAGAAAAACCAATATTTCTAAAAAGAAAATTGAGTAGAAGGTTATTCCAAAAAAATGGCAGATCATAAGTTCAGACAATTTTTAGAATTGAAATGTATTGCCATTTTAACGCACTAATTATGTGGCTAAGTTAAAAGCATTTCCATTGACTTTCAAGTAATTTTATTGACAAGAAAAAACAATGTTTCTAAAATCAAAAATGAGTAGAGGCGATTAAAAAAAATTGCAGATCATAAGTTTAGACAATTTTCTGCACTTTGAAATGTATTGCCATTTTAACGCACTAATTATGTGTATAAGTTAAAAGCATTTCCACAGACTTTCAAGTAATTTTACTGACAAGAAAAACCAATGTTTCTAAAATTAAAATTGAGTAGAAGGCGATTTGAAAACAAGTTCCAGCTCATAAGTTTAGACAATTTTCAGCCGTTTGAAATGTTTTGCAATTTTAACGCACTAGTTATGTGGATAAGTTAAAAGCATTTCCACTGACTTTCAAGTAATTTTACTGACAAGAAAAACTAATGTTTCTGAAATCAAAATTGAGTAGAAGGCAATTTTACAAAAAATTGCAGATCATAAATTTAGACAATTTTCAGCCGTTTGAAATGTATTGCAATTTTAACGCACTAATTATGTGGATAAGTTAAAAGCATTTCCACAGACTTTCAAGTAATTTTACTGACAAGAAAAACTAATGTTTCTAAAATTAAAATTGAACACGATTTCAGAAAAAGTGGCAGATAATAAGTTTAGAAAATTTTCAGCCGTTTGAAATGTATTGCAATTTTAACGCACTAATTATGTGGATAAGTTAAAAGCATTTCCATAGACTTTCAAGTAATTTTACTGACAAGAAAAACTAATGTTTCTAAAATTAAAATTGAACACGATTTCAGAAAAAGTTGCAGATCATAAGTTTAGACAATTTTCAGCCGTTAGAAATGTATTGCACTTTTAACGCACTAATTATGTGGATAAGTTAAAAGCATTTCCACTTACTTTCAAGTAATTTTACTGACAAGAAAAACTAATGTTTCTAAAATTAAAATTGAACACGATTTCAGAAAAAGTGGCAGATAGTAAGTTTAGACAATTTTCAGCCGTTTGAAATGTATTGCAATTTTAACGCACTAATTATGTGGATAAGTTAAAAGCATTTCCACTGACTTGCAAGTGATTTTACTTATAAGAAAAACCAATGTTTAAAAAGTCAAAATTGAGTAAAAGGTTACTAGAAAAACAATTGCAGATCATAAGTTTAGACAATTTTCAGCACTTTGAAATTTATTGCAATTTTAACGCACTAATTATGTGGATAAGTTAAAAGCATTTCCACTGACTTTCAAGTAATTTTACTGATAAGAAAAACTAATGTTTCTAAAATTAAAATTAAAGACGATTTGAAAAAAAGTTGCAGATCATAAGTTAAGACAATTTTCAGCCGTTTGAAATGTATTGCAATTTTAACGCACTAATTATGTGGATAAGTTAAAAGCATTTCCACTGACTTTCAAGTAATTTTACAGACAAGAAAAACTAATGTTTCTGAAATCAAAATTGAGTAGAAGGCGATTTTACAAAAATTTGCAGATCATAAGTTTAGACAATTTTCAGCCGTTAGAAATGTATTGCACTTTTAACGCACTAATTATGTGGATAAGTTAAAAGCATTTCCACTTACTTTCAAGTAATTTTACTGACAAGAAAAACTAATGTTTCTAAAATTAAAATTGAACACGATTTCAGAAAAAGTGGCAGATAATAAGTTTAGACAATTTTCAGCCGTTTGAAATGTATTGCAATTTTAACGCACTAATTATGTGGATAAGTTAAAAGCATTTCCACTGACTTGCAAGTGATTTTACTTATAAGAAAAACCAATGTTTAAAAAGTCAAAATTGAGTAAAAGGTTACTAGAAAAACAATTGCAGATCATAAGTTTAGACAATTTTCAGCCGTTTGAAATGTATTGCAATTTTAACGCACTAATTTTGTGGATAAGTTAAAAGCTTTTCCACTGACTTCCAAGTGATTTTACTGACGAGAAAAACCAATATTTCTAAAATCAAAATTGGGTAGAATGTGATTTGAAAAAAAATTGCAGATCATAAGTTTAGACAATTTTCAGCACTTTGATTCGTATTGCAAATTTAACGCACTAATTATGTGAATAAGTTAAAAGCATTTCCAGTGACTTGCAAGTGATATTACTTATAAGAAAAACCAATGTTTAAAAAGTCAAAATTGAATAGAAGGGGATTTAAAAAATAATTGCAGATCACGTTTAGACAATTTTCAGCACTTTGAAATGTATTGCAATTTTAATGCACTAATTATGTGGATAAGTTAAAAGCATTTCCACAGACTTTCAAGTAATTTTTCTGACAAGAAAAACCAATATTTCTAAAAAGAAAATTGAGTAGAAGGTTATTCCAAAAAAATGGCAGATCATAAGTTCAGACAATTTTTAGAATTGAAATGTATTGCCATTTTAACGCACTAATTATGTGGCTAAGTTAAAAGCATTTCCATTGACTTTCAAGTAATTTTATTGACAAGAAAAAACAATGTTTCTAAAATCAAAAATGAGTAGAGGCGATTAAAAAAAATTGCAGATCATAAGTTTAGACAATTTTCTGCACTTTGAAATGTATTGCCATTTTAACGCACTAATTATGTGTATAAGTTAAAAGCATTTCCACAGACTTTCAAGTAATTTTACTGACAAGAAAAACCAATGTTTCTAAAATTAAAATTGAGGAGAAGGCGATTTGAAAACAAGTTCCAGCTCATAAGTTTAGACAATTTTCAGCCGTTTGAAATGTATTGCAATTTTAACGCACTAGTTATGTGGATAAGTTAAAAGCATTTCCACTGACTTTCAAGTAATTTTACTGACAAGAAAAACTAATGTTTCTGAAATCAAAATTGAGTAGAAGGCAATTTTACAAAAAATTGCAGATCATAAATTTAGACAATTTTCAGCCGTTTGAAATGTATTGCAATTTTAACGCACTAATTATGTGGATAAGTTAAAAGCATTTCCACAGACTTTCAAGTAATTTTACTGACAAGAAAAACTAATGTTTCTAAAATTAAAATTGAACACGATTTAAGAAAAAGTGGCAGATAATAAGTTTAGAAAATTTTCAGCCGTTTGAAATGTATTGCAATTTTAACGCACTAATTATGTGGATAAGTTAAAAGCATTTCCATAGACTTTCAAGTAATTTTACTGACAAGAAAAACTAATGTTTCTAAAATTAAAATTGTACACGATTTCAGAAAAAGTTGCAGATCATAAGTTTAGACAATTTTCAGCCGTTAGAAATGTATTGCACTTTTAACGCACTAATTATGTGGATAAGTTAAAAGCATTTCCACTTACTTTCAAGTAATTTTACTGACAAGAAAAACTAATGTTTCTAAAATTAAAATTGAACACGATTTCAGAAAAAGTGGCAGATAGTAAGTTTAGACAATTTTCAGCCGTTTGAAATGTATTGCAATTTTAACGCACTAATTATGTGGATAAGTTAAAAGCATTTCCATTGACTTTCAAGTAATTTTACTGACGAGAAAAACCAATATTTCTAAAATCAAAATTGGGTAGAAAGTGATTTGAAAAAAAATTGCAGATCATAAGTTTAGACAATTTTCAGCACTTTGATATGTATTGCAAATTTAACGCACTAATTATGTGAATAAGTTAAAAGCATTTCCAGTGACTTGCAAGTGATATTACTTATAAGAAAAACCAATGTTTAAAAAGTAAAAATTGAATAGAAGGGGATTTAAAAAATAATTGCAGATCATGTTTAGAAAATTTTCAGCACTTTGAAATGTATTGCAATTTTAATGCACTAATTATGTGGATAAGTTAAAAGCATTTCCACAGACTTTCAAGTAATTTTTCTGACAAGAAAAACCAATATTTCTAAAAAGAAAATTGAGTAGAAGGTTATTCCAAAAAAATGGCAGATCATAAGTTCAGACAATTTTTAGAATTGAAATGTATTGCCATTTTAACGCACTAATTATGTGGCTAAGTTAAAAGCATTTCCATTGACCTTCAAGTAATTTTATTGACAAGAAAAAACAATGTTTCTAAAATCAAAAATGAGTAGAGGCGATTAAAAAAAATTGCAGATCATAAGTTTAGACAATTTTCTGCACTTTGAAATGTATTGCCATTTTAACGCACTAATTATGTGTATAAGTTAAAAGCCTTTCCACAGACTTTCAAGTAATTTTACTGACAAGAAAAACCAATGTTTCTAAAATTAAAATTGAACACGATTTCAGAAAAAGTGGCAGATAATAAGTTTAGAAAATTTTCAGCCGTTTGAAATGTATTGCAATTTTAACGCACTAATTATGTGGATAAGTTAAAAGCATTTCCATAGACTTTCAAGTAATTTTACTGACAAGAAAAACTAATGTTTCTGAAATCAAAATTGAACACGATTTCAGAAAAAGTTGCAGATCATAAGTTTAGACAATTTTCAGCCGTTAGAAATGTATTGCACTTTTAACGCACTAATTATGTGGATAAGTTAAAAGCATTTCCACTTACTTTCAAGTAATTTTACTGACAAGAAAAACTAATGTTTCTAAAATTAAAATTGAACACGATTTCAGAAAAAGTGGCAGATAGTAAGTTTAGACAATTTTCAGCCGTTTGAAATGTATTGCAATTTTAACGCACTAATAATGTGGATAAGTTAAAAGCATTTCCACTGACTTGCAAGTGATTTTACTTATAAGAAAAACCAATGTTTAAAAAGTCAAAATTGAGTAAAAGGTTACTAGAAAAACAATTGCAGATCATAAGTTTAGACAATTTTCAGCACTTTGAAATTTATTGCAATTTTAACGCACTAATTATGTGGATAAGTTAAAAGCATTTCCACTGACTTTCAAGTAATTTTACTGACAAGAAAAACTAATGTTTCTAAAATTAAAATTAAAGACGATTTGAAAAAAAGTTGCAGATCATAAGTTAAGACAATTTTCAGCCGTTTGAAATGTATTGCAATTTTAACGCACTAATTATGTGGATAAGTTAAAAGCATTTCCACTGACTTTCAAGTAATTTTACAGACAAGAAAAACTAATGTTTCTGAAATCAAAATTGAGTAGAAGGCGATTTTACAAAAATTTGCAGATCATAAGTTTAGACAATTTTCAGCCGTTAGAAATGTATTGCACTTTTAACGCACTAATTATGTGGATAAGTTAAAAGCATTTCCACTTACTTTCAAGTAATTTTACTGACAAGAAAAACTAATGTTTCTAAAATTAAAATTGAACACGATTTCAGAAAAAGTGGCAGATAATAAGTTTAGACAATTTTCAGCCGTTTGAAATGTATTGCAATTTTAACGCACTAATTATGTGGATAAGTTAAAAGCATTTCCACTGACTTGCAAGTGATTTTACCTATAAGAAAAACCAATGTTTAAAAAGTCAAAATTGAGTAAAAGGTTACTAGAAAAACAATTGCAGATCATAAGTTTAGACAATTTTCAGCCGTTTGAAATGTATTGCAATTTTAACGCACTAATTATGTGGATAAGTTAAAAGCTTTTCCACTGACTTCCAAGTGATTTTACTGACGAGAAAAACCAATATTTCTAAAATCAAAATTGGGTAGAATGTGATTTGAAAAAAAATTGCAGATCATAAGTTTAGACAAATTTCAGCACTTTGATATGTATTGCAAATTTAACGCACTAATTATGTGAATAAGTTAAAAGCATTTCCAGTGACTTGCAAGTGATATTACTTATAAGAAAAACCAATGTTTAAAAAGTCAAAATTGAATAGAAGGGGATTTAAAAAATAATTGCAGATCACGTTTAGACAATTTTCAGCACTTTGAAATGTATTGCAATTTTAATGCACTAATTATGTGGATAAGTTAAAAGCATTTCCACAGACTTTCAAGTAATTTTTCTGACAAGAAAAACCAATATTTCTAAAAAGAAAATTGAGTAGAAGGTTATTCCAAAAAAATGGCAGATCATAAGTTCAGACAATTTTTAGAATTGAAATGTATTGCCATTTTAACGCACTAATTATGTGGCTAAGTTAAAAGCATTTCCATTGACTTTCAAGTAATTTTATTGACAAGAAAAAACAATGTTTCTAAAATCAAAAATGAGTAGAGGCGATTAAAAAAAATTGCAGATCATAAGTTTAGACAATTTTCTGCACTTTGAAATGTATTGCCATTTTAACGCACTAATTATGTGTATAAGTTAAAAGCATTTCCACAGACTTTCAAGTAATTTTACTGACAAGAAAAACCAATGTTTCTAAAATTAAAATTGAGTAGAAGGCAATTTGAAAACAAGTTCCAGCTCATAAAGTTTAGACAATTTTCAGCCGTTTGAAATGTATTGCAATTTTAACGCACTAGTTATGTGGATAAGTTAAAAGCATTTCCACTGACTTTCAAGTAATTTTACTGACAAGAAAAACTAATGTTTCTAAAATTAAAATTGAACACGATTTCAGAAAAAGTTGCAGATCATAAGTTTAGAAAATTTTCAGCCGTTTGAAATGTATTGCAATTTTAACGCACTAATTATGTGGATAAGTTAAAAGCATTTCCACAGACTTTCAAGTAATTTTACTGACAAGAAAAACTAATGTTTCTAAAATTAAAATTGAACACGATTTCAGAAAAAGTGGCAGATAATAAGTTTAGACAATTTTCAGCCGTTTGAAATGTATTGCAATTTTAACGCACTAATTATGTGGATAAGTTAAAAGCATTTCCATAGACTTTCAAGTAATTTTACTGACAAGAAAAACTAATGTTTCTAAAATTAAAATTGAACACGATTTCAGAAAAAGTTGCAGATCATAAGTTTAGACAATTTTCAGCCGTTAGAAATGTATTGCACTTTTAACGCACTAATTATGTGGATAAGTTAAAAGCATTTCCACTTACTTTCAAGTAATTTTACTGACAAGAAAAACTAATGTTTCTAAAATTAAAATTGAACACGATTTCAGAAAAAGTGGCAGATAGTAAGTTTAGACAATTTTCAGCCGTTTGAAATGTATTGCAATTTTAACGCACTAATTATGTGGATAAGTTAAAAGCATTTCCACTGACTTGCAAGTGATTTTACTTATAAGAAAAACCAATGTTTAAAAAGTCAAAATTGAGTAAAAGGTTACTAGAAAAACAATTGCAGATCATAAGTTTAGACAATTTTCATCCGTTAGAAATGTATTGCACTTTTAACGCACTAATTATGTGGATAAGTTAAAAGCATTTCCACTGACTTTCAAGTAATTTTACTGACAAGAAAAACTAATGTTTCTAAAATTAAAATTAAAGACGATTTTAAAAAAAGTTGCAGATCATAAGTTTAGACAATTTTCAGCCGTTTGAAATGTATTGCAATTTTAACGCACTAATTATGTGGATAAGTTAAAAGCATTTCCACTGACTTGCAAGTGATTTTACTCATAAGAATAACCAATGTTTAAAAAGTCAAAATTGAGTAGAAGGTTACTAGAAAAACAATTGCAGATCATGTTTAGACAATTTTCAGCCGTTTGAAATGTATTGCAATTTTAACGCACTAATTATGTGGATAAGTTAAAAGCTTTTCCACTGACTTCCAAGTGATTTTACTGACGAGAAAAACCAATATTTCTAAAATCAAAATTGGGTAGAATGTGATTTGAAAAAAAATTGCAGATCATAAGTTTAGACAATTTTCAGCACTTTGATATGTATTGCAAATTTAACGCACTAATTATGTGAATAAGTTAAAAGCATTTCCAGTGACTTGCAAGTGATATTACTTATAAGAAAAACCAATGTTTAAAAAGTCAAAATTGAATAGAAGGGGATTTAAAAAATAATTGCAGATCACGTTTAGACTATTTTCAGCA
The DNA here is from genome assembly GCA_036924085.1 of Ariolimax columbianus. Lineage (NCBI taxonomy): Eukaryota > Metazoa > Mollusca > Gastropoda > Stylommatophora > Arionidae > Ariolimax > Ariolimax columbianus. The sequence continues at coordinate 59,474 of JAVGWX010000156.1, forward strand.
CTTTGAAATGTATTGCAATTTTAATGCACTAATTATGTGGATAAGTTAAAAGCATTTCCACAGACTTTCAAGTAATTTTTCTGACAAGAAAAACCAATATTTCTAAAAAGAAAATTGAGTAGAAGGTTATTCCAAAAAAATGGCAGATCATAAGTTCAGACAATTTTTAGAATTGAAATGTATTGCCATTTTAACGCACTAATTATGTGGCTAAGTTAAAAGCATTTCCATTGACTTTCAAGTAATTTTATTGACAAGAAAAAACAATGTTTCTAAAACCAAAAATGAGTAGAGGCGATTAAAAAAAATTGCAGATCATAAGTTTAGACAATTTTCTGCACTTTGAAATGTATTGCCATTTTAACGCACTAATTATGTGTATAAGTTAAAAGCATTTCCACTGACTTTCAAGTAATTTTACTGACAAGAAAAACTAATGTTTCTGAAATCAAAATTGAGTAGAAGGCAATTTTACAAAAAATTGCAGATCATAAGTTTAGACAATTTTCAGCCGTTTGAAATGTATTGCAATTTTAACGCACTAATTATGTGGATAAGTTAAAAGCATTTCCACAGACTTTCAAGTAATTTTACTGACAAGAAAAACTAATGTTTCTAAAATTAAAATTGAACACGATTTCAGAAAAAGTGGCAGATAATAAGTTTAGACAATTTTCAGCCGTTTGAAATGTATTGCAATTTTAACGCACTAATTATGTGGATAAGTTAAAAGCATTTCCATAGACTTTCAAGTAATTTTACTGACAAGAAAAACTAATGTTTCTAAAATTAAAATTGAACACGATTTCAGAAAAAGTTGCAGATCATAAGTTTAGACAATTTTCAGCCGTTAGAAATGTATTGCACTTTTAACGCACTAATTATGTGGATAAGTTAAAAGCATTTCCACTTACTTTCAAGTAATTTTACTGACAAGAAAAACTAATGTTTCTAAAATTAAAATTGAACACGATTTCAGAAAAAGTGGCAGATAGTAAGTTTAGACAATTTTCAGCCGTTTGAAATGTATTGCAATTTTAACGCACTAATTATGTGGATAAGTTAAAAGCATTTCCACTGACTTGCAAGTGATTTTACTTATAAGAAAAACCAATGTTTAAAAAGTCAAAATTGAGTAAAAGGTTACTAGAAAAACAATTGCAGATCATAAGTTTAGACAATTTTCATCCGTTAGAAATGTATTGCACTTTTAACGCACTAATTATGTGGATAAGTTAAAAGCATTTCCACTGACTTTCAAGTAATTTTACTGACAAGAAAAACTAATGTTTCTAAAATTAAAATTAAAGACGATTTAAAAAAAAGTTGCAGATCATAAGTTTAGACAATTTTCAGCCGTTTGAAATGTATTGCAATTTTAACGCACTAATTATGTGGATAAGTTAAAAGCATTTCCACTGACTTGCAAGTGATTTTACTCATAAGAATAACCAATGTTTAAAAAGTCAAAATTGAGTAGAAGGTTACTAGAAAAACAATTGCAGATCATAAGTTTAGACAATTTTCAGCCGTTTGAAATGTATTGCAATTTTAACGCACTAATTATGTGGATAAGTTAAAAGCTTTTCCACTGACTTCCAAGTGATTTTACTGACGAGAAAAACCAATATTTCTAAAATCAAAATTGGGTAGAATGTGATTTGAAAAAAAATTGCAGATCATAAGTTTAGACAATTTTCAGCACTTTGATATGTATTGCAAATTTAACGCACTAATTATGTGAATAAGTTAAAAGCATTTTCAGTGACTTGCAAGTGATATTACTTATAAGAAAAACCAATGTTTAAAAAGTCAAAATTGAATAGAAGGGGATTTAAAAAATAATTGCAGATCACGTTTAGACTATTTTCAGCACTTTGAAATGTATTGCAATTTTAATGCACTAATTATGTGGATAAGTTAAAAGCATTTCCACAGACTTTCAAGTAATTTTTCTGACAAGAAAAACCAATATTTCTAAAAAGAAAATTGAGTAGAAGGTTATTCCAAAAAAATGGCAGATCATAAGTTCAGACAATTTTTAGAATTGAAATGTATTGCCATTTTAACGCACTAATTATGTGGCTAAGTTAAAAGCATTTCCATTGACTTTCAAGTAATTTTATTGACAAGAAAAAACAATGTTTCTAAAACCAAAAATGAGTAGAGGCGATTAAAAAAAATTGCAGATCATAAGTTTAGACAATTTTCTGCACTTTGAAATGTATTGCCATTTTAACGCACTAATTATGTGTATAAGTTAAAAGCATTTCCACTGACTTTCAAGTAATTTTACTGACAAGAAAAACTAATGTTTCTGAAATCAAAATTGAGTAGAAGGCAATTTTACAAAAAATTGCAGATCATAAATTTAGACAATTTTCAGCCGTTTGAAATGTATTGCAATTTTAACGCACTAATTATGTGGATAAGTTAAAAGCATTTCCACAGACTTTCAAGTAATTTTACTGACAAGAAAAACTAATGTTTCTAAAATTAAAATTGAACACGATTTCAGAAAAAGTTGCAGATCATAAGCTTAGAAAATTTTCAGCCGTTTGAAATGTATTGCAATTTTAACGCACTAATTATGTGGATAAGTTAAAAGCATTTCCATAGACTTTCAAGTAATTTTACTGACAAGAAAAACTAATGTTTCTAAAATTAAAATTGAACACGATTTCAGAAAAAGTTGCAGATCATAAGTTTAGACAATTTTCAGCCGTTAGAAATGTATTGTACTTTTAACGCACTAATTATGTGGATAAGTTAAAAGCATTTCCACTTACTTTCAAGTAATTTTACTGACAAGAAAAACTAATGTTTCTAAAATTAAAATTGAACACGATTTCAGAAAAAGTGGCAGATAGTAAGTTTAGACAATTTTCAGCCGTTTAAAATGTATTGCAATTTTAACGCACTAATTATGTGGATAAGTTAAAAGCATTTCCACTGACTTGCAAGTGATTTTACTTATAAGAAAAACCAATGTTTAAAAAGTCAAAATTGAGTAAAAGGTTACTAGAAAAACAATTGCAGATCATAAGTTTAGACAATTTTCAGCACTTTGAAATTTATTGTAATTTTAACGCACTAATTATGTGGATAAGTTAAAAGCATTTCCACTGACTTTCAAGTAATTTTACTGACAAGAAAAACTAATGTTTCTAAAATTAAAATTAAAGACGATTTGAAAAAAAGTTGCAGATCATAAGTTTAGACAATTTTCAGCCGTTTGAAATGTATTGCAATTTTAACGCACTAATTATGTGGATAAGTTAAAAGCATTTCCACTGACTTTCAAGTAATTTTACAGACAAGAAAAACTAATGTTTCTGAAATCAAAATTGAGTAGAAGGCGATTTTACAAAAATTTAAGATCATAAGTTTAGACAATTTTCAGCCGTTAGAAATGTATTGCACTTTTAACGCACTAATTATGTGGATAAGTTAAAAGCATTTCCACAGACTTTCAAGTAATTTTACTGACAAGAAAAACTAATGTTTCTAAAATTAAAATTGAACACGATTTCAGAAAAAGTTGCAGATCATAAGTTTAGAAAATTTTCAGCCGTTTGAAATGTATTGCAATTTTAACGCACTAATTATGTGGATAAGTTAAAAGCATTTCCACAGACTTTCAAGTAATTTTACTGACAAGAAAAACTAATGTTTCTAAAATTAAAATTGAACACGATTTCAGAAAAAGTGGCAGATAATAAGTTTAGACAATTTTCAGCCGTTTGAAATGTATTGCAATTTTAACGCACTAATTATGTGGATAAGTTAAAAGCATTTCCATAGACTTTCAAGTAATTTTACTGACAAGAAAAACTAATGTTTCTAAAATTAAAATTGAACACGATTTCAGAAAAAGTGGCAGATAATAAGTTTAGACAATTTTCAGCCGTTTGAAATGTATTGCAATTTTAACGCACTAATTATGTGGATAAGTTAAAAGCATTTCCATAGACTTTCAAGTAATTTTACTGACAAGAAAAACTAATGTTTCTAAAATTAAAATTGAACACGATTTCAGAAAAAGTTGCAGATCATAAGTTTAGACAATTTTCAGCCGTTAGAAATGTATTGCACTTTTAACGCACTAATTATGTGGATAAGTTAAAAGCATTTCCACTTACTTTCAAGTAATTTTACTGACAAGAAAAACTAATGTTTCTAAAATTAAAATTGAACACGATTTCAGAAAAAGTGGCAGATAGTAAGTTTAGACAATTTTCAGCCGTTAGAAATGTATTGCACTTTTAACGCACTAATTATGTGGATAAGTTAAAAGCATTTCCACTGACTTGCAAGTGATTTTACTTATAAGAAAAACCAATGTTTAAAAAGTCAAAATTGAGTAAAAGGTTACTAGAAAAACAATTGCAGATCATAAGTTTAGACAATTTTCATCCGTTAGAAATGTATTGCACTTTTAACGCACTAATTATGTGGATAAGTTAAAAGCATTTCCACTGACTTTCAAGTAATTTTACTGACAAGAAAAACTAATGTTTCTAAAATTAAAATTAAAGACGATTTAAAAAAAAGTTGCAGATCATAAGTTAAGACAATTTTCAGCCGTTTGAAATGTATTGCAATTTTAACGCACTAATTATGTGGATAAGTTAAAAGCATTTCCACTGACTTTCAAGTAATTTTACAGACAAGAAAAACTAATGTTTCTGAAATCAAAATTGAGTAGAAGGCGATTTTACAAAAATTTGCAGATCATAAGTTTAGACAATTTTCAGCCGTTAGAAATGTATTGCACTTTTAACGCACTAATTATGTGGATAAGTTAAAAGCATTTCCACTTACTTTCAAGTAATTTTACTGACAAGAAAAACTAATGTTTCTAAAATTAAAATTGAACACGATTTCAGAAAAAGTGGCAGATAATAAGTTTAGACAATTTTCAGCCGTTTGAAATGTATTGCAATTTTAACGCACTAATTATGTGGATAAGTTAAAAGCATTTCCACTGACTTGCAAGTGATTTTACCTATAAGAAAAACCAATGTTTAAAAAGTCAAAATTGAGTAAAAGGTTACTAGAAAAACAATTGCAGATCATAAGTTTAGACAATTTTCAGCCGTTTGAAATGTATTGCAATTTTAACGCACTAATTATGTGGATAAGTTAAAAGCTTTTCCACTGACTTCCAAGTGATTTTACTGACGAGAAAAACCAATATTTCTAAAATCAAAATTGGGTAGAATGTGATTTGAAAAAAAATTGCAGATCATAAGTTTAGACAAATTTCAGCACTTTGATATGTATTGCAAATTTAACGCACTAATTATGTGAATAAGTTAAAAGCATTTCCAGTGACTTGCAAGTGATATTACTTATAAGAAAAACCAATGTTTAAAAAGTCAAAATTGAATAGAAGGGGATTTAAAAAATAATTGCAGATCACGTTTAGACAATTTTCAGCACTTTGAAATGTATTGCAATTTTAATGCACTAATTATGTGGATAAGTTAAAAGCATTTCCACAGACTTTCAAGTAATTTTTCTGACAAGAAAAACCAATATTTCTAAAAAGAAAATTGAGTAGAAGGTTATTCCAAAAAAATGGCAGATCATAAGTTCAGACAATTTTTAGAATTGAAATGTATTGCCATTTTAACGCACTAATTATGTGGCTAAGTTAAAAGCATTTCCATTGACTTTCAAGTAATTTTATTGACAAGAAAAAACAATGTTTCTAAAATCAAAAATGAGTAGAGGCGATTAAAAAAAATTGCAGATCATAAGTTTAGACAATTTTCTGCACTTTGAAATGTATTGCCATTTTAACGCACTAATTATGTGTATAAGTTAAAAGCATTTCCACAGACTTTCAAGTAATTTTACTGACAAGAAAAACCAATGTTTCTAAAATTAAAATTGAGTAGAAGGCAATTTGAAAACAAGTTCCAGCTCATAAAGTTTAGACAATTTTCAGCCGTTTGAAATGTATTGCAATTTTAACGCACTAGTTATGTGGATAAGTTAAAAGCATTTCCACTGACTTTCAAGTAATTTTACTGACAAGAAAAACTAATGTTTCTAAAATTAAAATTGAACACGATTTCAGAAAAAGTTGCAGATCATAAGTTTAGAAAATTTTCAGCCGTTTGAAATGTATTGCAATTTTAACGCACTAATTATGTGGATAAGTTAAAAGCATTTCCACAGACTTTCAAGTAATTTTACTGACAAGAAAAACTAATGTTTCTAAAATTAAAATTGAACACGATTTCAGAAAAAGTGGCAGATAATAAGTTTAGACAATTTTCAGCCGTTTGAAATGTATTGCAATTTTAACGCACTAATTATGTGGATAAGTTAAAAGCATTTCCATAGACTTTCAAGTAATTTTACTGACAAGAAAAACTAATGTTTCTAAAATTAAAATTGAACACGATTTCAGAAAAAGTTGCAGATCATAAGTTTAGACAATTTTCAGCCGTTAGAAATGTATTGCACTTTTAACGCACTAATTATGTGGATAAGTTAAAAGCATTTCCACTTACTTTCAAGTAATTTTACTGACAAGAAAAACTAATGTTTCTAAAATTAAAATTGAACACGATTTCAGAAAAAGTGGCAGATAGTAAGTTTAGACAATTTTCAGCCGTTTGAAATGTATTGCAATTTTAACGCACTAATTATGTGGATAAGTTAAAAGCATTTCCACTGACTTGCAAGTGATTTTACTTATAAGAAAAACCAATGTTTAAAAAGTCAAAATTGAGTAAAAGGTTACTAGAAAAACAATTGCAGATCATAAGTTTAGACAATTTTCATCCGTTAGAAATGTATTGCACTTTTAACGCACTAATTATGTGGATAAGTTAAAAGCATTTCCACTGACTTTCAAGTAATTTTACTGACAAGAAAAACTAATGTTTCTAAAATTAAAATTAAAGACGATTTTAAAAAAAGTTGCAGATCATAAGTTTAGACAATTTTCAGCCGTTTGAAATGTATTGCAATTTTAACGCACTAATTATGTGGATAAGTTAAAAGCATTTCCACTGACTTGCAAGTGATTTTACTCATAAGAATAACCAATGTTTAAAAAGTCAAAATTGAGTAGAAGGTTACTAGAAAAACAATTGCAGATCATAAGTTTAGACAATTTTCAGCCGTTTGAAATGTATTGCAATTTTAACGCACTAATTATGTGGATAAGTTAAAAGCTTTTCCACTGACTTCCAAGTGATTTTACTGACGAGAAAAACCAATATTTCTAAAATCAAAATTGGGTAGAATGTGATTTGAAAAAAAATTGCAGATCATAAGTTTAGACAATTTTCAGCACTTTGATATGTATTGCAAATTTAACGCACTAATTATGTGAATAAGTTAAAAGCATTTCCAGTGACTTGCAAGTGATATTACTTATAAGAAAAACCAATGTTTAAAAAGTCAAAATTGAATAGAAGGGGATTTAAAAAATAATTGCAGATCACGTTTAGACTATTTTCAGCACTTTGAAATGTATTGCAATTTTAATGCACTAATTATGTGGATAAGTTAAAAGCATTTCCACAGACTTTCAAGTAATTTTTCTGACAAGAAAAACCAATATTTCTAAAAAGAAAATTGAGTAGAAGGTTATTCCAAAAAAATGGCAGATCATAAGTTCAGACAATTTTTAGAATTGAAATGTATTGCCATTTTAACGCACTAATTATGTGGCTAAGTTAAAAGCATTTCCATTGACTTTCAAGTAATTTTATTGACAAGAAAAAACAATGTTTCTAAAACCAAAAATGAGTAGAGGCGATTAAAAAAAATTGCAGATCATAAGTTTAGACAATTTTCTGCACTTTGAAATGTATTGCCATTTTAACGCACTAATTATGTGTATAAGTTAAAAGCATTTCCACTGACTTTCAAGTAATTTTACTGACAAGAAAAACTAATGTTTCTGAAATCAAAATTGAGTAGAAGGCAATTTTACAAAAAATTGCAGATCATAAGTTTAGACAATTTTCAGCCGTTTGAAATGTATTGCAATTTTAACGCACTAATTATGTGGATAAGTTAAAAGCATTTCCACAGACTTTCAAGTAATTTTACTGACAAGAAAAACTAATGTTTCTAAAAATAAAATTGAACACGATTTCAGAAAAAGTGGCAGATAATAAGTTTAGATAATTTTCAGCCGTTTGAAATGTATTGCAATTTTAACGCACTAATTATGTGGATAAGTTAAAAGCATTTCCATAGACTTTCAAGTAATTTTACTGACAAGAAAAACTAATGTTTCAAAAATTAAAATTGAACACGATTTCAGAAAAAGTTGCAGATCATAAGTTTAGACAATTTTCAGCCGTTAGAAATGTATTGCACTTTTAACGCACTAATTATGTGGATAAGTTAAAAGCATTTCCACTTACTTTCAAGTAATTTTACTGACAAGAAAAACTAATGTTTCTAAAATTAAAATTGAACACGATTTCAGAAAAAGTGGCAGATAGTAAGTTTAGACAATTTTCAGCCGTTTGAAATGTATTGCAATTTTAACGCACTAATTATGTGGATAAGTTAAAAGCATTTCCACTGACTTGCAAGTGATTTTACTTATAAGAAAAACCAATGTTTAAAAAGTCAAAATTGAGTAAAAGGTTACTAGAAAAACAATTGCAGATCATAAGTTTAGACAATTTTCATCCGTTAGAAATGTATTGCACTTTTAACGCACTAATTATGTGGATAAGTTAAAAGCATTTCCACTGACTTTCAAGTAATTTTACTGACAAGAAAAACTAATGTTTCTAAAATTAAAATTAAAGACGATTTAAAAAAAAGTTGCAGATCATAAGTTTAGACAATTTTCAGCCGTTTGAAATGTATTGCAATTTTAACGCACTAATTATGTGGATAAGTTAAAAGCATTTCCACTGACTTGCAAGTGATTTTACTCATAAGAATAACCAATGTTTAAAAAGTCAAAATTGAGTAGAAGGTTACTAGAAAAACAATTGCAGATCATAAGTTTAGACAATTTTCAGCCGTTTGAAATGTATTGCAATTTTAACGCACTAATTATGTGGATAAGTTAAAAGCTTTTCCACTGACTTCCAAGTGATTTTACTGACGAGAAAAACCAATATTTCTAAAATCAAAATTGGGTAGAATGTGATTTGAAAAAAAATTGCAGATCATAAGTTTAGACAATTTTCAGCACTTTGATATGTATTGCAAATTTAACGCACTAATTATGTGAATAAGTTAAAAGCATTTTCAGTGACTTGCAAGTGATATTACTTATAAGAAAAACCAATGTTTAAAAAGTCAAAATTGAATAGAAGGGGATTTAAAAAATAATTGCAGATCACGTTTAGACTATTTTCAGCACTTTGAAATGTATTGCAATTTTAATGCACTAATTATGTGGATAAGTTAAAAGCATTTCCACAGACTTTCAAGTAATTTTTCTGACAAGAAAAACCAATATTTCTAAAAAGAAAATTGAGTAGAAGGTTATTCCAAAAAAATGGCAGATCATAAGTTCAGACAATTTTTAGAATTGAAATGTATTGCCATTTTAACGCACTAATTATGTGGCTAAGTTAAAAGCATTTCCATTGACTTTCAAGTAATTTTATTGACAAGAAAAAACAATGTTTCTAAAACCAAAAATGAGTAGAGGCGATTAAAAAAAATTGCAGATCATAAGTTTAGACAATTTTCTGCATTTTGAAATGTATTGCCATTTTAACGCACTAATTATGTGTATAAGTTAAAAGCATTTCCACTGACTTTCAAGTAATTTTACTGACAAGAAAAACTAATGTTTCTGAAATCAAAATTGAGTAGAAGGCAATTTTACAAAAAATTGCAGATCATAAATTTAGACAATTTTCAGCCGTTTGAAATGTATTGCAATTTTAACGCACTAATTATGTGGATAAGTTAAAAGCATTTCCACAGACTTTCAAGTAATTTTACTGACAAGAAAAACTAATGTTTCTAAAATTAAAATTGAACACGATTTCAGAAAAAGTTGCAGATCATAAGTTTAGAAAATTTTCAGCCGTTTGAAATGTATTGCAATTTTAACGCACTAATTATGTGGATAAGTTAAAAGCATTTCCATAGACTTTCAAGTAATTTTACTGACAAGAAAAACTAATGTTTCTAAAATTAAAATTGAACACGATTTCAGAAAAAGTTGCAGATCATAAGTTTAGACAATTTTCAGCCGTTAGAAATGTATTGTACTTTTAACGCACTAATTATGTGGATAAGTTAAAAGCATTTCCACTTACTTTCAAGTAATTTTACTGACAAGAAAAACTAATGTTTCTAAAATTAAAATTGAACACGATTTCAGAAAAAGTGGCAGATAGTAAGTTTAGACAATTTTCAGCCGTTTGAAATGTATTGCAATTTTAACGCACTAATTATGTGGATAAGTTAAAAGCATTTCCACTGACTTGCAAGTGATTTTACTTATAAGAAAAACCAATGTTTAAAAAGTCAAAATTGAGTAAAAGGTTACTAGAAAAACAATTGCAGATCATAAGTTTAGACAATTTTTAGCACTTTGAAATTTATTGCAATTTTAACGCACTAATTATGTGGATAAGTTAAAAGCATTTCCACTGACTTTCAAGTAATTTTACTGACAAGAAAAACTAATGTTTCTAAAATTAAAATTAAAGACGATTTGAAAAAAAGTTGCAGATCATAAGTTTAGACAATTTTCAGCCGTTTGAAATGTATTGCAATTTTAACGCACTAATTATGTGGATAAGTTAAAAGCATTTCCACTGACTTTCAAGTAATTTTACAGACAAGAAAAACTAATGTTTCTGAAATCAAAATTGAGTAGAAGGCGATTTTACAAAAATTTGCAGATCATAAGTTTAGACAATTTTCAGCCGTTAGAAATGTATTGCACTTTTAACGCACTAATTATGTGGATAAGTTAAAAGCATTTCCACAGACTTTCAAGTAATTTTACTGACAAGAAAAACTAATGTTTCTAAAATTAAAATTGAACACGATTTCAGAAAAAGTTGCAGATCATAAGTTTAGAAAATTTTCAGCCGTTTGAAATGTATTGCAATTTTAACGCACTAATTATGTGGATAAGTTAAAAGCATTTCCACAGACTTTCAAGTAATTTTACTGACAAGAAAAACTAATGTTTCTAAAATTAAAATTGAACACGATTTCAGAAAAAGTGGCAGATAATAAGTTTAGACAATTTTCAGCCGTTTGAAATGTATTGCAATTTTAACGCACTAATTATGTGGATAAGTTAAAAGCATTTCCATAGACTTTCAAGTAATTTTACTGACAAGAAAAACTAATGTTTCTAAAATTAAAATTGAACACGATTTCAGAAAAAGTGGCAGATAATAAGTTTAGACAATTTTCAGCCGTTTGAAATGTATTGCAATTTTAACGCACTAATTATGTGGATAAGTTAAAAGCATTTCCATAGACTTTCAAGTAATTTTACTGACAAGAAAAACTAATGTTTCTAAAATTAAAATTGAACACGATTTCAGAAAAAGTTGCAGATCATAAGTTTAGACAATTTTCAGCCGTTAGAAATGTATTGCACTTTTAACGCACTAATTATGTGGATAAGTTAAAAGCATTTCCACTTACTTTCAAGTAATTTTACTGACAAGAAAAACTAATGTTTCTAAAATTAAAATTGAACACGATTTCAGAAAAAGTGGCAGATAGTAAGTTTAGACAATTTTCAGCCGTTAGAAATGTATTGCACTTTTAACGCACTAATTATGTGGATAAGTTAAAAGCATTTCCACTGACTTGCAAGTGATTTTACTTATAAGAAAAACCAATGTTTAAAAAGTCAAAATTGAGTAAAAGGTTACTAGAAAAACAATTGCAGATCATAAGTTTAGACAATTTTCATCCGTTAGAAATGTATTGCACTTTTAACGCACTAATTATGTGGATAAGTTAAAAGCATTTCCACTGACTTTCAAGTAATTTTACTGACAAGAAAAACTAATGTTTCTAAAATTAAAATTAAAGACGATTTTAAAAAAAGTTGCAGATCATAAGTTTAGACAATTTTCAGCCGTTTGAAATGTATTGCAATTTTAACGCACTAATTATGTGGATAAGTTAAAAGCATTTCCACTGACTTGCAAGTGATTTTACTCATAAGAATAACCAATGTTTAAAAAGTCAAAATTGAGTAGAAGGTTACTAGAAAAACAATTGCAGATCATAAGTTTAGACAATTTTCAGCCGTTTGAAATGTATTGCAATTTTAACGCACTAATTATGTGGATAAGTTAAAAGCTTTTCCACTGACTTCCAAGTGATTTTACTGACGAGAAAAACCAATATTTCTAAAATCAAAATTGGGTAGAATGTGATTTGAAAAAAAATTGCAGATCATAAGTTTAGACAATTTTCAGCACTTTGATATGTATTGCAAATTTAACGCACTAATTATGTGAATAAGTTAAAAGCATTTTCAGTGACTTGCAAGTGATATTACTTATAAGAAAAACCAATGTTTAAAAAGTCAAAATTGAATAGAAGGGGATTTAAAAAATAATTGCAGATCACGTTTAGACTATTTTCAGCACTTTGAAATGTATTGCAATTTTAATGCACTAATTATGTGGATAAGTTAAAAGCATTTCCACAGACTTTCAAGTAATTTTTCTGACAAGAAAAACCAATATTTCTAAAAAGAAAATTGAGTAGAAGGTTATTCCAAAAAAATGGCAGATCATAAGTTCAGACAATTTTTAGAATTGAAATGTATTGCCATTTTAACGCACTAATTATGTGGCTAAGTTAAAAGCATTTCCATTGACTTTCAAGTATTTTTATTGACAAGAAAAAACAATGTTTCTAAAACCAAAAATGAGTAGAGGCGATTAAAAAAAATTGCAGATCATAAGTTTAGACAATTTTCTGCACTTTGAAATGTATTGCCATTTTAACGCACTAATTATGTGTATAAGTTAAAAGCATTTCCACTGACTTTCAAGTAATTTTACTGACAAGAAAAACTAATGTTTCTGAAATCAAAATTGAGTAGAAGGCAATTTTACAAAAAATTGCAGATCATAAATTTAGACAATTTTCAGCCGTTTGAAATGTATTGCAATTTTAACGCACTAATTATGTGGATAAGTTAAAAGCATTTCCACAGACTTTCAAGTAATTTTACTGACAAGAAAAACTAATGTTTCTAAAATTAAAATTGAACACGATTTCAGAAAAAGTTGCAGATCATAAGTTTAGAAAATTTTCAGCCGTTTGAAATGTATTGCAATTTTAACGCACTAATTATGTGGATAAGTTAAAAGCATTTCCATAGACTTTCAAGTAATTTTACTGACAAGAAAAACTAATGTTTCTAAAATTAAAATTGAACACGATTTCAGAAAAAGTTGCAGATCATAAGTTTAGACAATTTTCAGCCGTTAGAAATGTATTGTACTTTTAACGCACTAATTATGTGGATAAGTTAAAAGCATTTCCACTTACTTTCAAGTAATTTTACTGACAAGAAAAACTAATGTTTCTAAAATTAAAATTGAACACGATTTCAGAAAAAGTGGCAGATAGTAAGTTTAGACAATTTTCAGCCGTTTGAAATGTATTGCAATTTTAACGCACTAATTATGTGGATAAGTTAAAAGCATTTCCACTGACTTGCAAGTGATTTTACTTATAAGAAAAACCAATGTTTAAAAAGTCAAAATTGAGTAAAAGGTTACTAGAAAAACAATTGCAGATCATAAGTTTAGACAATTTTCAGCACTTTGAAATTTATTGCAATTTTAACGCACTAATTATGTGGATAAGTTAAAAGCATTTCCACTGACTTTCAAGTAATTTTACTGACAAGAAAAACTAATGTTTCTAAAATTAAAATTAAAGACGATTTGAAAAAAAGTTGCAGATCATAAGTTTAGACAATTTTCAGCCGTTTGAAATGTATTGCAATTTTAACGCACTAATTATGTGGATAAGTTAAAAGCATTTCCACTGACTTTCAAGTAATTTTACAGACAAGAAAAACTAATGTTTCTGAAATCAAAATTGAGTAGAAGGCGATTTTACAAAAATTTGCAGATCATAAGTTTAGACAATTTTCAGCCGTTAGAAATGTATTGCACTTTAAACGCACTAATTATGTGGATAAGTTAAAAGCATTTCCACTTACTTTCAAGTAATTTTACTGACAAGAAAAACTAATGTTTCTAAAATTAAAATTGAACACGATTTCAGAAAAAGTGGCAGATAATAAGTTTAGACAATTTTCAGCCGTTTGAAATGTATTGCAATTTTAACGCACTAATTATGTGGATAAGTTAAAAGCATTTCCACTGACTTGCAAGTGATTTTACTTATAAGAAAAACCAATGTTTAAAAAGTCAAAATTGAGTAAAAGGTTACTAGAAAAACAATTGCAGATCATAAGTTTAGACAATTTTCAGCCGTTTGAAATGTATTGCAATTTTAACGCACTAATTATGTGGATAAGTTAAAAGCTTTTCCACTGACTTCCAAGTGATTTTACTGACGAGAAAAACCAATATTTCTAAAATCAAAATTGGGTAGAATGTGATTTGAAAAAAAATTGCAGATCATAAGTTTAGACAATTTTCAGCACTTTGATATGTATTGTAAATTTAACGCACTAATTATGTGAATAAGTTAAAAGCATTTCCAGTGACTTGCAAGTGATATTACTTATAAGAAAAACCAATGTTTAAAAAGTCAAAATTGAATAGAAGGGAATTTAAAAAATAATTGCAGATCACGTTTAGACAATTTTCAGCACTTTGAAATGTATTGCAATTTAATGCACTAATTATGTGGATAAGTTAAAAGCATTTCCACAGACTTTCAAGTAGTTTTTCTGACAAGAAAAACCAATATTTCTAAAAAGAAAATTGAGTAGAAGGTTATTCCAAAAAAATGGCAGATCATAAGTTCAGACAATTTTTAGAATTGAAATGTATTGCCATTTTAACGCACTAATTATGTGGCTAAGTTAAAAGCATTTCTATTGACTTTCAAGTAATTTTATTGACAAGAAAAAACAATGTTTCTAAAATCAAAAATGAGTAGAGGCGATTAAAAAAAATTGCAGATCATAAGTTTAGACAATTTTCTGCACTTTGAAATGTATTGCCATTTTAACGCACTAATTATGTGTATAAGTTAAAAGCATTTCCACAGACTTTCAAGTAATTTTACTGACAAGAAAAACCAATGTTTCTAAAATTAAAATTGAGTAGAAGGCGATTTGAAAACAAGTTCCAGCTCATAAGTTTAGACAATTTTCAGCCGTTTGAAATGTATTGCAATTTTAACGCACTAGTTATGTGGATAAGTTAAAAGCATTTCCACTGACTTTCAAGTAATTTTACTGACAAGAAAAACTAATGTTTCTGAAATAAAATTGAGTAGAAGGCAATTTTACAAAAAAATTGCAGATCATAAATTTAGACAATTTTTAGAATTGAAATGTATTGCCATTTTAACGCACTAATTATGTGGCTAAGTTAAAAGCATTTCCATTGACTTTCAAGTAATTTTATTGACAAGAAAAAACAATGTTTCTAAAATCAAAAATGAGTAGAGGCGATTAAAAAAAATTGCAGATCATAAGTTTAGACAATTTTCTGCACTTTGAAATGTATTGCCATTTTAACGCACTAATTATGTGTATAAGTTAAAAGCATTTCCACAGACTTTCAAGTAATTTTACTGACAAGAAAAACCAATGTTTCTAAAATTAAAATTGAGTAGAAGGCGATTTGAAAACAAGTTCCAGCTCATAAGTTTAGACAATTTTCAGCCGTTTGAAATGTATTGCAATTTTAACGCACTAGTTATGTGGATAAGTTAAAAGCATTTCCACTGACTTTCAAGTAATTTTACTGACAAGAAAAACTAATGTTTCTGAAATCAAAATTGAGTAGAAGGCAATTTTACAAAAAATTGCAGATCATAAATTTAGACAATTTTCAGCCGTTTGAAATGTATTGCAATTCCACAGACTTTCAAGTAATTTTACTGACAAGAAAAACTAATGTTTCTAAAATTAAAATTGAACACGATTTCAGAAAAAGTGGCAGATAATAAGTTTAGACAATTTTCAGCCGTTTTAAATGTATTGCAATTTTAACGCACTAATTATGTGGATAAGTTAAACGCATTTCCATAGACTTTCAAGTAATTTTACTGACAAGAAAAACTAATGTTTCTAAAATTAAAATTGAACACGATTTCAGAAAAAGTTGCAGATCATAAGTTTAGACAATTTTCAGCCGTTAGAAATGTATTGCACTTTTAACGCACTAATTATGTGGATAAGTTAAAAGCATTTCCACTTACTTTCAAGTAATTTTACTGACAAGAAAAACTAATGTTTCTAAAATTAAAATTGAACACGATTTCAGAAAAAGTGGCAGATAGTAAGTTTAGACAATTTTCAGCCGTTTGAAATGTATTGCAATTTTAACGCACTAATTATGTGGATAAGTTAAAAGCATTTCCACTGACTTGCAAGTGATTTTACTTATAAGAAAAACCAATGTTTAAAAAGTCAAAATTGAGTAAAAGGTTACTAGAAAAACAATTGCAGATCATAAGTTTAGACAATTTTCAGCACTTTGAAATTTATTGCAATTTTAACGCACTAATTATGTGGATAAGTTAAAAGCATTTCCACTGACTTTCAAGTAATTTTACTGACAAGAAAAACTAATGTTTCTAAAATTAAAATTAAAGACGATTTGAAAAAAAGTTGCAGATCATAAGTTTAGACAATTTTCAGCCGTTTGAAATGTATTGCAATTTTAACGCACTAATTATGTGGATAAGCTAAAAGCATTTCCACTGACTTTCAAGTAATTTTACAGACAAGAAAAACTAATGTTTCTGAAATCAAAATTGAGTAGAAGGCGATTTTACAAAAATTTAAAGATCATAAGTTTAGACAATTTTCAGCCGTTAGAAATGTATTGCACTTTTAACGCACTAATTATGTGGATAAGTTAAAAGCATTTCCACTTACTTTCAAGTAATTTTACTGACAAGAAAAACTAATGTTTCTAAAATTAAAATTGAACACGATTTCAGAAAAAGTGGCAGATAATAAGTTTAGACAATTTTCAGCCGTTTGAAATGTATTGCAATTTTAACGCACTAAATATGTGGATAAGTTAAAAGCATTTCCACTGACTTGCAAGTGATTTTACTTATAAGAAAAACCAATGTTTAAAAAGTCAAAATTGAGTAAAAGGTTACTAGAAAAACAATTGCAGATCATAAGTTTAGACAATTTTCAGCCGTTTGAAATGTATTGCAATTTTAACGCACTAATTATGTGGATAAGTTAAAAGCTTTTCCACTGACTTCCAAGTGATTTTACTGACGAGAAAAACCAATATTTCTAAAATCAAAATTGGGTAGAATGTGATTTGAAAAAAAATTGCAGATCATAAGTTTAGACAATTTTCAGCACTTTGATATGTATTGCAAATTTAACGCACTAATTATGTGAATAAGTTAAAAGCATTTCCAGTGACTTGCAAGTGATATTACTTATAAGAAAAACCAATGTTTAAAAAGTCAAAATTGAATAGAAGGGGATTTAAAAAATAATTGCAGATCACGTTTAGACAATTTTCAGCACTTTGAAATGTATTGCAATTTTAATGCACTAATTATGTGGATAAGTTAAAAGCATTTCCACAGACTTTCAAGTAATTTTTCTGACAAGAAAAACCAATATTTCTAAAAAGAAAATTGAGTAAAAGGTTATTCCAAAAAAATGGCAGATCATAAGTTCAGACAATTTTTAGAATTGAAATGTATTGCCATTTTAACGCACTAATTATGTGGCTAAGTTAAAAGCATTTCCATTGACTTTCAAGTAATTTTATTGACAAGAAAAAACAATGTTTCTAAAATCAAAAATGAGTAGAGGCGATTAAAAAAAATTGCAGATCATAAGTTTAGACAATTTTCTGCACTTTGAAATGTATTGCCATTTTAACGCACTAATTATGTGTATAAGTTAAAAGCATTTCCACAGACTTTCAAGTAATTTTACTGACAAGAAAAACCAATGTTTCTAAAATTAAAATTGAGTAGAAGGCGATTTGAAAACAAGTTCCAGCTCATAAGTTTAGACAATTTTCAGCCGTTTGAAATGTATTGCAATTTTAACGCACTAGTTATGTGGATAAGTTAAAAGCATTTCCACTGACTTTCAAGTAATTTTACTGACAAGAAAAACTAATGTTTCTGAAATCAAAATTGAGTAGAAGGCAATTTTACAAAAAAATTGCAGATCATAAATTTAGACAATTTTCAGCCGTTTGAAATGTATTGCAATTCCACAGACTTTCAAGTAATTTTACTGACAAGAAAAACTAATGTTCCTAAAATTAAAATTGAACACGATTTCAGAAAAAGTTGCAGATCATAAGTTTAGAAAATTTTCAGCCGTTTGAAATGTATTGCAATTTTAACGCACTAATTATGTGGATAAGTTAAAAGCATTTCCATAGACTTTCAAGTAATTTTACTGACAAGAAAAACTAATGTTTCTAAAATTAAAATTGAACACGATTTCAGAAAAAGTTGCAGATCATAAGTTTAGACAATTTTCAGCCGTTAGAAATGTATTGCACTTTTAACGCACTAATTATGTGGATAAGTTAAAAGCATTTCCACTTACTTTCAAGTAATTTTACTGACAAGAAAAACTAATGTTTCTAAAATTAAAATTGAACACGATTTCAGAAAAAGTGGCAGATAGTAAGTTTAGACAATTTTCAGCCGTTTGAAATGTATTGCAATTTTAACGCACTAATTATGTGGATAAGTTAAAAGCATTTCCACTGACTTGCAAGTGATTTTACTTATAAGAAAAACCAATGTTTAAAAAGTCAAAATTGAGTAAAAGGTTACTAGAAAAACAATTGCAGATCATAAGTTTAGACAATTTTCAGCACTTTGAAATTTATTGCAATTTTAACGCACTAATTATGTGGATAAGTTAAAAGCATTTCCACTGACTTTCAAGTAATTTTACTGACAAGAAAAACTAATGTTTCTAAAATTAAAATTAAAGACGATTTAAAAAAAAGTTGCAGATCATAAGTTTAGACAATTTTCAGCCGTTTGAAATGTATTGCAATTTTAACGCACTAATTATGTGGATAAGTTAAAAGCATTTCCACTGACTTGCAAGTGATTTTACTCATAAGAAAAACCAATGTTTAAAAAGTCAAAATTGAGTAGAAGGTTACTAGAAAAACAATTGCAGATCATAAGTTTAGACAATTTTCAGCCGTTTGAAATGTATTGCAATTTTAACGCACTAATTATGTGGATAAGTTAAAAGCTTTTCCACTGACTTCCAAGTGATTTTACTGACGAGAAAAACCAATATTTCTAAAATCAAAATTAGGTAGAATGTGATTTTAAAAAAAATTGCAGATCATAAGTTTAGACAATTTTCAGCACTTTGATATGTATTGCAAATTTAACGCACTAATCATGTGAATAAGTTAAAAGCATTTCCAGTGACTTGCAAGTGATATTACTTATAAGAAAAACCAATGTTTAAAAAGTCAAAATTGAATAGAAGGGGATTTAAAAAATAATTGCAGATCACGTTTAGACAATTTTCAGCACTTTGAAATGTATTGCAATTTTAATGCACTAATTATGTGGATAAGTTAAAAGCATTTCCACAGACTTTCAAGTAATTTTTCTGACAAGAAAAACCAATATTTCTAAAAAGAAAATTGAGTAGAAGGTTATTCCAAAAAAATGGCAGATCATAAGTTCAGACAATTTTTAGAATTGAAATGTATTGCCATTTTAACGCACTAATTATGTGGCTAAGTTAAAAGCATTTCCATTGACTTTCAAGTAATTTTATTGACAAGAAAAAACAATGTTTCTAAAACCAAAAATGAGTAGAGGCGATTAAAAAAAATTGCAGATCATAAGTTTAGACAATTTTCTGCACTTTGAAATGTATTGCCATTTTAACGCACTAATTATGTGTATAAGTTAAAAGCATTTCCACTGACTTTCAAGTAATTTTACTGACAAGAAAAACTAATGTTTCTGAAATCAAAATTGAGTAGAAGGCAATTTTACAAAAAATTGCAGATCATAAATTTAGACAATTTTCAGCCGTTTGAAATGTATTGCAATTTTAACGCACTAATTATGTGGATAAGTTAAAAGCATTTCCACAGACTTTCAAGTAATTTTACTGACAAGAAAAACTAATGTTTCTAAAATTAAAATTGAACACGATTTCAGAAAAAGTGGCAGATAATAAGTTTAGAAAATTTTCAGCCGTTTGAAATGTATTGCAATTTTAACGCACTAATTATGTGGATAAGTTAAAAGCATTTCCACTGACTTTCAAGTAATTTTACTGACAAGAAAAACTAATGTTTCTAAAATTAAAATTGAACACGATTTCAGAAAAAGTTGCAGATCATAAGTTTAGACAATTTTCAGCCGTTAGAAATGTATTGCACTTTTAACGCACTAATTATGTGGATAAGTTAAAAGCATTTCCACTTACTTTCAAGTAATTTTACTGACAAGAAAAACTAATGTTTCTAAAATTAAAATTGAACACGATTTCAGAAAAAGTGGCAGATAGTAAGTTTAGACAATTTTCAGCCGTTTGAAATGTATTGCAATTTTAACGCACTAATTATGTGGATAAGTTAAAAGCATTTCCACTGACTTGCAAGTGATTTTACTTATAAGAAAAACCAATGTTTAAAAAGTCAAAATTGAGTAAAAGGTTACTAGAAAAACAATTGCAGATCATAAGTTTAGACAATTTTCAGCACTTTGAAATTTATTGCAATTTTAACGCACTAATTATGTGGATAAGTTAAAAGCATTTCCACTGACTTTCAAGTAATTTTACTGACAAGAAAAACTAATGTTTCTAAAATTAAAATTAAAGACGATTTGAAAAAAAGTTGCAGATCATAAGTTTAGACAATTTTCAGCCGTTTGAAATGTATTGCAATTTTAACGCACTAATTATGTGGATAAGTTAAAAGCATTTCCACTGACTTTCAAGTAATTTTACAGACAAGAAAAACTAATGTTTCTGAAATCAAAATTGAGTAGAAGGCGATTTTACAAAAATTTAAAGATCATAAGTTTAGACAATTTTCAGCCGTTAGAAATGTATTGCACTTTTAACGCACTAATTATGTGGATAAGTTAAAAGCATTTCCACTTCTTTTCAAGTAATTTTACTGACAAGAAAAACTAATGTTTCTAAAATTAAAATTGAACACGATTTCAGAAAAAGTTGCAGATAATAAGTTTAGACAATTTTCAGCCGTTTGAAATGTATTGCAATTTTAACGCACTAATTATGTGGATAAGTTAAAAGCATTTCCACTGACTTGCAAGTGATTTTACTTATAAGAAAAACCAATGTTTAAAAAGTCAAAATTGAGTAAAAGGTTACTGGAAAAACAATTGCAGATCATAAGTTTAGACAATTTTCAGCACTTTGAAATTTATTGCAATTTTAACGCACTAATTATGTGGATAAGTTAAAAGCATTTCCACTGACTTTCAAGTAATTTTACTGACAAGAAAAACTAATGTTTCTAAAATTAAAATTAAAGACGATTTGAAAAAAAGTTGCAGATCATAAGTTTAGACAATTTTCAGCCGTTTGAAATGTATTGCAATTTTAACGCACTAATTATGTGGATAAGTTAAAAGCATTTCCACTGACTTTCAAGTAATTTTACAGACAAGAAAAACTAATGTTTCTGAAATCAAAATTGAGTAGAAGGCGATTTTACAAAAATTTAAAGATCATAAGTTTAGACAATTTTCAGCCGTTAGAAATGTATTGCACTTTTAACGCACTAATTATGTGGATAAGTTAAAAGCATTTCCACTTACTTTATAGTAATTTTACTGACAAGAAAAACTAATGTTTCTAAAATTAAAATTGAACACGATTTCAGAAAAAGTGGCAGATAATAAGTTTAGACAATTTTCAGCCGTTTGAAATGTATTGCAATTTTAACGCACTAATTATGTGGATAAGTTAAAAGCATTTCCACTGACTTGCAAGTGATTTTACTTATAAGAAAAACCAATGTTTAAAAAGTCAAAATTGAGTAAAAGGTTACTAGAAAAACAATTGCAGATCATAAGTTTAGACAATTTTCAGCCGTTTGAAATGTATTGCAATTTTAACGCACTAATTATGTGGATAAGTTAAAAGCTTTTCCACTGACTTCCAAGTGATTTTACTGACGAGAAAAACCAATATTTCTAAAATCAAAATTGGGTAGAATGTGATTTGAAAAAAAATTGCAGATCATACGTTTAGACAATTTTCAGCACTTTGATATGTATTGCAAATTTAACGCACTAATTATGTGAATAAGTTAAAAGCATTTCCAGTGACTTGCAAGTGATATTACTTATAAGAAAAACCCATGTTTAAAAAGTCAAAATTGAATAGAAGGGGATTTAAAAAATAATTGCAGATCACGTTTAGACAATTTTCAGCACTTTGAAATGTATTGCAATTTTAATGCACTAATTATGTGGATAAGTTAAAAGCATTTCCACAGACTTTCAAGTAATTTTTCTGACAAGAAAAACCAATATTTCTAAAAAGAAAATTGAGTAGAAGGTTATTCCAAAAAAATGGCAGATCATAAGTTCAGACAATTTTTAGAATTGAAATGTATTGCCATTTTAACGCACTAATTATGTGGCTAAGTTAAAAGCATTTCCATTGACTTTCAAGTTATTTTATTGACAAGAAAAAACAATGTTTCTAAAATCAAAAATGAGTAGAGGCGATTAAAAAAAATTGCAGATCATAAGTTTAGACAATTTTCTGCACTTTGAAATGTATTGCCATTTTAACGCACTAATTATGTGTATAAGTTAAAAGCATTTCCACAGACTTTCAAGTAATTTTACTGACAAGAAAAACCAATGTTTCTAAAATTAAAATTGAGTAGAAGGCGATTTGAAAACAAGTTCCAGCTCATAAGTTTAGACAATTTTCAGCCGTTTGAAATGTATTGCAATTTTAACGCACTAGTTATGTGGATAAGTTAAAAGCATTTCCACTGACTTTCAAGTAATTTTACTGACAAGAAAAACTAATGTTTCTGAAATCAAAATTGAGTAGAAGGCAATTTTACAAAAAATTGCAGATCATAAATTTAGACAATTTTCAGCCGTTTGAAATGTATTGCAATTTTAACGCACTAATTATGTGGATAAGTTAAAAGCATTTCCACAGACTTTCAAGTAATTTTACTGACAAGAAAAACTAATGTTTCTAAAATTAAAATTAAACACGATTTTAAAAAAAGTTGCAGATCATAAGTTTAGACAATTTTCAGCCGTTTGAAATGTATTGCAATTTTAACGCACTAATTATGTGGATAAGTTAAAAGCATTTCCACAGACTTTCAAGTAATTTTTCTGACAAGAAAAACTAATGTTTCTAAAATTAAAATTCAACACGATTTTAAAAAAAGTTGCAGATCATAAATTTAGACAATTTTCAGCCGTTTGAAATGGATTGCAATTTTAACGCACTAATTATGTGGATAAGTTAAAAGCATTTCCACAGACTTTCAAGTAATTTTACTGACAAGAAAAACTAATGTTTCTAAAATTGAAATTAAACACGATTTTAAAAAAAGTTGCAGATCATAAGTTTAGACAATTTTCAGCCGTTTGAAATGTATTGCAATTTTAACGCACTAATTATGTGGATAAGTTAAAAGCATTTCCACAGACATTCAAGTAATTTTACTGACAAGAAAAACTAATGTTTCTAAAATTAAAATTAAACACGATTTTAAAAAAGTTGCAGATCATAAGTTTAGACAATTTTCAGCCGTTTGAAATGTATTGCAATTTTAACGCACTAATTATGTGGATAAGTTAAAAGCATTTCCACAGACTTTCAAGTAATTTTACTGACAAGAAAAACTAATGTTTCTAAAATTAAAATTAAACACAATTTGAAAAAAAGTTGCAGATCATAAGTTTAGACAATTTTCAGCCGTTTGAAATGTATTGCAATTTTAACGCACTAATTATGTGGATAAGTTAAAAGCATTTCCACAGACTTTCAAGTAATTTTACTGACAAGAAAAACTAATGTTTCTAAAATTAAAATTAAACACGATTTTAAAAAAAGTTGCAGATCATAAGTTTAGACAATTTTCAGCCGTTTGAAATGTATTGCAATTTTAACGCACTAATTAAGTGGATAAGTTAAAAGCATTTCCACAGACTTTCAAGTAATTTTACTGACAAGAAAAACTAATGTTTCTAAAATTAAAATTAAACACGATTTGAAAAAAAGTTGCAAATCATAAGTTTAGACAATTTTCAGCCGTTTGAAATGTATTGCAATTTTAGAGCACTAATAATGTGGATAAGTTAAAAGCATTTCCACAGACTTTCAAGTAATTTTACTGACAAGAAAAACTAATGTTTCTAAAATTAAAATTAAACACAATTTGAAAAAAAGTTGCAGATCATAAGTTTAGACAATTTTCAGCCGTTTGAAATGTATTGCAATTTTAACGCACTAATTATGTGGATAAGTTAAAAGCATTTCCACAGACTTTCAAGTAATTTTACTGACAAGAAAAACTAATGTTTCTAAAATTAAAATTAAACACGATTTTAAAAAAAGTTGCAGATCATAAGTTTAGACAATTTTCAGCCGTTTGAAATGTATTGCAATTTTAACGCACTAATTAAGTGGATAAGTTAAAAGCATTTCCACAGACTTTCAAGTAATTTTACTGACAAGAAAAACTAATGTTTCTAAAATTAAAATTAAACACGATTTAAAAAAAGTTGCAGATCATAAGTTTAGACAATTTTCAGCCGTTTGAAATGTATTGCAATTTTAACGCATCAATTATGTGGATAAGTTAAAAGCATTTCCACAGACTTTCAAGTAATTTTACTGACAAGAAAAACTAATGTTTCTAAAATTAAAATTAAACACGAATTAAAAAAAAGTTGCAGATCATAAGTTTAGACAATTTTCAGCCGTTTGAAATGTATTGCAATTTTAACGCACTAATTATGTGGATAAGTTAAAAGCATTTCCACAGACTTTCAAGTAATTTAACTGACAAGAAAAACTAATGTTTCTAAACTTAAAATTAAACACGATTTGAAAAAAAGTTGCAAATCATAAGTTTAGACAATTTTCAGCCGTTTGAAATGTATTGCAATTTTAACGCACTAATTATGTGGATAAGTTAAAAGCATTTCCACAGACTTTCAAGTAATTTTACTGACAAGAAAAACTAATGTTTCTAAAATTAAAATTAAACACGATTTTAAAAAAAGTTGCAGATCATAAGTTTAGACAATTTTCAGCCGTTTGAAATGTATTGCAATTTTAACGCACTAATTATGTGGATAAGTTAAAAGCATTTCAACAGACTTTCAAGTAATTTTACTGAAAAGAAAAACTAATGTTTCTAAAATTAAAATTAAACACGATTTGAAAAAAAGTTGCAAATCATAAGTTTAGACAATTTTCAGCCGTTTGAAATGTATTGCAATTTTAGAGCACTAATTATGTGGATAAGTTAAAAGCATTTCCACAGACTTTCAAGTAATTTTACTGACAAGAAAAACTAATGTTTCTAAAATTAAAATTAAACACGATTTGAAAAAAAGTTGCAAATCATAAGTTTAGACAATTTTCAGCCGTTTGAAATGTATTGCAATTTTAGAGCACTAATTATGTGGATAAGTTAAAAGCATTTCCACTTACTTTCAAGTAATTTTACTGACAAGAAAAACTAATGTTTCTAAAATTAAAATTAAACACGATTTTTAAAAAAGTTGCAGATCATAAGTTTAGACAATTTTCAGCCGTTTGAAATGTATTGCAATTTTAACGCACTAATTATGTGGATAAGTTAAAAGCATTTCCACAGACTTTCAAGTAATTTTACTGACAAGAAAAACTAATGTTTCTAAAATTAAAATTAAACACGATTTAAAAAAAGTTGCAGATCATAAGTTTAGACAATTTTCAGCCGTTTGAAATGTATTGCAATTTTAACGCACCAATTATGTGGATAAGTTAAAAGCATTTCCACAGACTTTCAAGTAATTTTACTGACAAGAAAAACTAATGTTTCTAAAATTAAAATTAAACACGATTTGAAAAAAAGTTGCAGATCATAAGTTTAGACAATTTTCAGCCGTTTGAAATGTATTGCAATTTTAACGCACTAATTATGTGGATAAGTTAAAAGCATTTCCACAGACTTTCAAGTAATTTTACTGACAAGAAAAACTAATGTTTCTAAAATTAAAATTAAACACGATTTGAAAAAAAGTTGCAAATCATAACTTTAGACAATTTTCAGCCGTTTGAAATGTATTGCAATTTTAGAGCACTAATTATGTGGATAAGTTAAAAGCATTTCCACAGACTTTCAAGTAATTTTACTGACAAGAAAAACTAATGTTTCTAAAATTAAAATTAAACACGATTTAAAAAAAGTTGCAGATCATAAGTTTAGACAATTTTCAGCCGTTTGAAATGTATTGCAATTTTAACGCACTAATTATGTGGATAAGTTAAAAGCATTTCCACAGACTTTCAAGTAATTTTACTGACAAGAAAAACTAATGTTTCTAAAATTAAAATTAAACACGATTTGAAAAAAAGTTGCAGATCATAAGTTTAGACAATTTTCAGCCGTTTGAAATGTATTGCAATTTTAGAGCACTAATTATGTGGATAAGTTAAAAGCATTTCCACAGACTTTCAAGTAATTTTACTGACAAGAAAAACTAATGTTTCTAAAATTAAAATTAAACACGATTTAAAAAAAGTTGCAGATCATAAGTTTAGACAATTTTCAGCCGTTTGAAATGTATTGCAATTTTAACGCACTAATTATGTGGATAAGTTAAAAGCATTTCCACAGACTTTCAAGTAATTTTACTTACAAGAAAAACTAATGTTTCTAAAATTAAAATTAAACACGATTTGAAAAAAAGTTGCAAATCATAAGTTTAGACAATTTTCAGCCGTTTGAAATGTATTGCAATTTTAGAGCACTAATTATGTGGATAAGTTAAAAGCATTTCCACAGACTTTCAAGTAATTTTACTGACAAGAAAAACTAATGTTTCTAAAATTAAAATTAAACACGATTTTAAAAAAAGTTGCAGATCATAAGTTTAGACAATTTTCAGCCGTTTGAAATGTATTGCAATTTTAACGCACTAATTATGTGGATAAGTTAAAAGCATTTCCACAGACTTTCAAGTAATTTTACTGACAAGAAAAACTAATGTTTCTAAAATTAAAATTAAACACGATTTAAAAAAAGTTGCAGATCATAAGTTTAGACAATTTTCAGCCGTTTGAAATGTATTGCAATTTTAACGCACTAATTATGTGGATAAGTTAAAAGCATTTCCACAGACTTTCAAGTAATTTTACTGACAAGAAAAACTAATGTTTCTAAAATTAAAATTAAACACGATTTTAAAAAAGTTGCAGATCATAAGTTTAGACAATTTTCAGCCGTTTGAAATGTATTGCAATTTTAACGCACTAATTATGTGGATAAGTTAAAAGCATTTCCACAGACTTTCAAGTAATTTTACTGACAAGAAAAACTAATGTTTCTAAAATTGAAATTAAACACGATTTAAAAAAAAGTTGCAGATCATAAGTTTAGACAATTTTCAGCCGTTTGAAATGTATTGCAATTTTAACGCACTAATTATGTGGATAAGTTAAAAGCATTTCCACAGACTTTCAAGTAATTTTACTGACAAGAAAAACTAATGTTTCTAAAATTAAAATTAAACACGATTTTAAAAAAGTTGCAGATCATAAGTTTAGACAATTTTCAGCCGTTTGAAATGTATTGCAATTTTAACGCACTAATTATGTGGATAAGTTAAAAGCATTTCCACAGACTTTCAAGTAATTTTACTGACAAGAAAAACTAATGTTTCTAAAATTAAAATTAAACACAATTTGAAAAAAAGTTGCAGATCATAAGTTTAGACAATTTTCAGCCGTTTGAAATGTATTGCAATTTTAACGCACTAATTATGTGGATAAGTTAAAAGCATTTCCACAGACTTTCAAGTAATTTTACTGACAAGAAAAACTAATGTTTCTAAAATTAAAATTAAACACGATTTTAAAAAAAGTTGCAGATCATAAGTTTAGACAATTTTCAGCCGTTTGAAATGTATTGCAATTTTAACGCACTAATTAAGTGGATAAGTTAAAAGCATTTCCACAGACTTTCAAGTAATTTTACTGACAAGAAAAACTAATGTTTCTAAAATTAAAATTAAACACGATTTGAAAAAAAGTTGCAAATCATAAGTTTAGACAATTTTCAGCCGTTTGAAATGTATTGCAATTTTAGAGCACTAATTATGTGGATAAGTTAAAAGCATTTCCACAGACTTTCAAGTAATTTTACTGACAAGAAAAACTAATGTTTCTAAAATTAAAATTAAACATGATTTTAAAAAAGTTGCAGATCATAAGTTTAGACAATTTTCAGCCGTTTGAAATGTATTGCAATTTTAACGCACCAATTATGTGGATAAGTTAAAAGCATTTCCACAGACTTTCAAGTAATTTTACTGACAAGAAAAACGAATGTTTCTAAAAATAAATTCAACACGATTTTAAAAAAAGTTGCAGATCATAAGTTTAGACAATTTTCAGCCGTTTGAAATGTATTGCAATTTTAACGCACTAATTATGTGGATAAGTTAAAAGCATTTCCACAGACTTTCAAGTAATTTTACTGACAAGAAAAACTAATGTTTCTAAAATTAAAATTAAACACGATTTTAAAAAAGTTGCAGATCATAAGTTTAGACAATTTTCAGCCGTTTGAAATGTATTGCAATTTTAACGCACTAATTATGTGGATAAGTTAAAAGCATTTCCACAGACTTTCAAGTAATTTTACTGACAAGAAAAACTAATGTTTCTAAAATTAAAATTAAACACAATTTGAAAAAAAGTTGCAGATCATAAGTTTAGACAATTTTCAGCCGTTTGAAATGTTTTGCAATTTTAACGCACTAATTATGTGGATAAGTTAAAAGCATTTCCACAGACTTTCAAGTAATTTTACTGACAAGAAAAACTAATGTTTCTAAAATTAAAATTAAACACGATTTAAAAAAAGTTGCAGATCATAAGTTTAGACAATTTTCAGCCGTTTGAAATGTATTGCAATTTTAACGCACTAATTATGTGGATAAGTTAAAAGCATTTCCACAGACTTTCAAGTAATTTTACTGACAAGAAAAACTAATGTTTCTAAAATTAAAATTAAACACGATTTTAAAAAAGTTGCAGATCATAAGTTTAGACAATTTTCAGCCGTTTGAAATGTATTGCAATTTTAACGCACTAATTATGTGGATAAGTTAAAAGCATTTCCACAGACTTTCAAGTAATTTTACTGACAAGAAAAACTAATGTTTCTAAAATTAAAATTAAACACAATTTGAAAAAAAGTTGCAGATCATAAGTTTAGACAATTTTCAGCCGTTTGAAATGTATTGCAATTTTAACGCACTAATTATGTGGATAAGTTAAAAGCATTTCCACAGACTTTCAAGTAATTTTACTGACAAGAAAAACTAATGTTTCTAAAATTAAAATTAAACACGATTTTAAAAAAAGTTGCAGATCATAAGTTTAGACAATTTTCAGCCGTTTGAAATGTATTGCAATTTTAACGCACTAATTAAGTGGATAAGTTAAAAGCATTTCCACAGACTTTCAAGTAATTTTACTGACAAGAAAAACTAATGTTTCTAAAATTAAAATTAAACACGATTTGAAAAAAAGTTGCAAATCATAAGTTTAGACAATTTTCAGCCGTTTGAAATGTATTGCAATTTTAGAGCACTAATTATGTGGATAAGTTAAAAGCATTTCAACAGACTTTCAAGTAATTTTACTGACAAGAAAAACTAATGTTTCTAAAATTAAAATTAAACACGATTTAAAAAAAGTTGCAGATCATAAGTTTAGACAATTTTCAGCCGTTTGAAATGTATTGCAATTTTAACGCACCAATTATGTGGATAAGTTAAAAGCATTTCCACAGACTTTCAAGTAATTTTACTGACAAGAAAAACTAATGTTTCTAAAATTAAAATTAAACACGATTTTAAAAAAAGTTGCAGATCATAAGTTTAGACAATTTTCAGCCGTTTGAAATGTATTGCAATTTTAACGCACTAATTATGTGGATAAGTTAAAAGCATTTCCACAGACTTTCAAGTAATTTTACTGACAAGAAAAACTAATGTTTCTAAAATTAAAATTAAACACGATTTGAAAAAAAGTTGCAAATCATAAGTTTAGACAATTTTCAGCCGTTTGAAATGTATTGCAATTTTAGAGCACTAATTATGTGGATAAGTTAAAAGCATTTCCACAGACTTTCAAGTAATTTTACTGACAAGAAAAACTAATGTTTCTAAAATTAAAATTAAACACGATTTAAAAAAAGTTGCAGATCATAAGTTTAGACAATTTTCAGCCGTTTGAAATGTATTGCAATTTTAACGCAAGAAATAATGTGGATAAGTTAAAAGCATTTCCACAGACTTTCAAGTAATTTTACTGACAAGAAAAACTAATGTTTCTAAAATTGAAATTAAACACGATTTTAAAAAAGTTGCAGATCATAAGTTTAGACAATTTTCAGCCGTTTGAAATGTATTGCAATTTTAACGCACTAATTATGTGGATAAGTTAAAAGCATTTCCACAGACTTTCAAGTAATTTTACTGACAAGAAAAACTAATGTTTCTAAAATTGAAATTGAACACGATTTAAAAAAAAGTTGCAGATCATAAGTTTAGACAATTTTCAGCCGTTTGAAATGTATTGCAATTTTAACGCACTAATTATGTGGATAAGTTAAAAGCATTTTCACAGACTTTCAAGTAATTTTACTGACAAGAAAAACTAATGTTTCTAAAATTAAAATTAAACACAATTTGAAAAAAAGTTGCAGATCATAAGTTTAGACAATTTTCAGCCGTTTGAAATGTATTGCAATTTTAACGCACTAATTATGTGGATAAGTTAAAAGCATTTCCACAGACTTTCAAGTAATTTTACTGACAAGAAAAACTAATGTTTCTAAAATTAAAATTAAACACGATTTAAAAAAAGTTGCAGATCATAAGTTTAGACAATTTTCAGCCGTTTGAAATGTATTGCAATTTTAACGCACCAATTATGTGGATAAGTTAAAAGCATTTCCACAGACTTTCAAGTAATTTTACTGACAAGAAAAACTAATGTTTCTAAAATTAAAATTAAACACGATTTTAAAAAAAGTTGCAGATCATAAGTTTAGACAATTTTCAGCCGTTTGAAATGTATTGCAATTTTAACGCACTAATTATGTGGATAAGTTAAAAGCATTTCCACAGACTTTCAAGTAATTTTACTGACAAGAAAAACTAATGTTTCTAAAATTAAAATTAAACACGATTTGAAAAAAAGTTGCAAATCATAAGTTTAGACAATTTTCAGCCGTTTGAAATGTATTGCAATTTTAGAGCACTAATTATGTGGATAAGTTAAAAGCATTTCCACAGACTTTCAAGTAATTTTACTGACAAGAAAAACTAATGTTTCTAAAATTAAAATTAAACACGATTTAAAAAAAGTTGCAGATCATAAGTTTAGACAATTTTCAGCCGTTTGAAATGTATTGCAATTTTAACGCACTAATTATGTGGATAAGTTAAAAGCATTTCCACAGACTTTCAAGTAATTTTACTGACAAGAAAAACTAATGTTTCTAAAATTAAAATTAAACACGATTTTAAAAAAGTTGCAGATCATAAGTTTAGACAATTTTCAGCCGTTTGAAATGTATTGCAATTTTAACGCACTAATTATGTGGATAAGTTAAAAGCATTTCCACAGACTTTCAAGTAATTTTACTGACAAGAAAAACTAATGTTTCTAAAATTGAAATTAAACACGATTTAAAAAAAAGTTGCAGATCATAAGTTTAGACAATTTTCAGCCGTTTGAAATGTATTGCAATTTTAACGCACTAATTATGTGGATAAGTTAAAAGCATTTCCACAGACTTTCAAGTAATTTTACTGACAAGAAAAACTAATGTTTCTAAAATTAAAATTAAACACAATTTGAAAAAAAGTTGCAGATCATAAGTTTAGACAATTTTCAGCCGTTTGAAATGTATTGCAATTTTAACGCACTAATTATGTGGATAAGTTAAAAGCATTTCCACAGACTTTCAAGTAATTTTACTGACAAGAAAAACTAATGTTTCTAAAATTAAAATTAAACACGATTTTAAAAAAGTTGCAGATCATAAGTTTAGACAATTTTCAGCCGTTTGAAATGTATTGCAATTTTAACGCACTAATTATGTGGATAAGTTAAAAGCATTTCCACAGACTTTCAAGTAATTTTACTGACAAGAAAAACTAATGTTTCTAAAATTAAAATTAAACACGATTTTAAAAAAGTTGCAGATCATAAGTTTAGACAATTTTCAGCCGTTTGAAATGTATTGCAATTTTAACGCACTAATTATGTGGATGTTAAAAGCATTTCCACAGACTTTCAAGTAATTTTACTGACAAGAAAAACTAATGTTTCTAAAATTAAAATTAAACACAATTTGAAAAAAAGTTGCAGATCATAAGTTTAGACAATTTTCAGCCGTTTGAAATGTTTTGCAATTTTAACGCACTAATTATGTGGATAAGTTAAAAGCATTTCCACAGACTTTCAAGTAATTTTACTGACAAGAAAAACTAATGTTTCTAAAATTAAAATTAAACACGATTTAAAAAAAGTTGCAGATCATAAGTTTAGACAATTTTCAGCCGTTTGAAATGTATTGCAATTTTAACGCACTAATTATGTGGATAAGTTAAAAGCATTTCCACAGACTTTCAAGTAATTTTACTGACAAGAAAAACTAATGTTTCTAAAATTAAAATTAAACACGATTTTAAAAAAGTTGCAGATCATAAGTTTAGACAATTTTCAGCCGTTTGAAATGTATTGCAATTTTAACGCACTAATTATGTGGATAAGTTAAAAGCATTTCCACAGACTTTCAAGTAATTTTACTGACAAGAAAAACTAATGTTTCTAAAATTAAAATTAAACACAATTTGAAAAAAAGTTGCAGATCATAAGTTTAGACAATTTTCAGCCGTTTGAAATGTATTGCAATTTTAACGCACTAATTATGTGGATAAGTTAAAAGCATTTCCACAGACTTTCAAGTAATTTTACTGACAAGAAAAACTAATGTTTCTAAAATTAAAATTAAACACGATTTTAAAAAAAGTTGCAGATCATAAGTTTAGACAATTTTCAGCCGTTTGAAATGTATTGCAATTTTAACGCACTAATTAAGTGGATAAGTTAAAAGCATTTCCACAGACTTTCAAGTAATTTTACTGACAAGAAAAACTAATGTTTCTAAAATTAAAATTAAACACGATTTGAAAAAAAGTTGCAAATCATAAGTTTAGACAATTTTCAGCCGTTTGAAATGTATTGCAATTTTAGAGCACTAATTATGTGGATAAGTTAAAAGCATTTCAACAGACTTTCAAGTAATTTTACTGACAAGAAAAACTAATGTTTCTAAAATTAAAATTAAACACGATTTAAAAAAAGTTGCAGATCATAAGTTTAGACAATTTTCAGCCGTTTGAAATGTATTGCAATTTTAACGCACCAATTATGTGGATAAGTTAAAAGCATTTCCACAGACTTTCAAGTAATTTTACTGACAAGAAAAACTAATGTTTCTAAAATTAAAATTAAACACGATTTTAAAAAAAGTTGCAGATCATAAGTTTAGACAATTTTCAGCCGTTTGAAATGTATTGCAATTTTAACGCACTAATTATGTGGATAAGTTAAAAGCATTTCCACAGACTTTCAAGTAATTTTACTGACAAGAAAAACTAATGTTTCTAAAATTAAAATTAAACACGATTTGAAAAAAAGTTGCAAATCATAAGTTTAGACAATTTTCAGCCGTTTGAAATGTATTGCAATTTTAGAGCACTAATTATGTGGATAAGTTAAAAGCATTTCCACAGACTTTCAAGTAATTTTACTGACAAGAAAAACTAATGTTTC
The DNA here is from genome assembly GCA_036924085.1 of Ariolimax columbianus. Classification (NCBI taxonomy): domain Eukaryota; kingdom Metazoa; phylum Mollusca; class Gastropoda; order Stylommatophora; family Arionidae; genus Ariolimax; species Ariolimax columbianus. The sequence continues at coordinate 93,741 of JAVGWX010000156.1, forward strand.
TAAAATTAAAATTAAACACGATTTTAAAAAAAGTTGCAGATCATAAGTTTAGACAATTTTCAGCCGTTTGAAATGTATTGCAATTTTAACGCACTAATTATGTGGATAAGTTAAAAGCATTTCCACAGACTTTCAAGTAATTTTACTGACAAGAAAAACTAATGTTTCTAAAATTAAAATTAAACACGATTTGAAAAAAAGTTGCAAATCATAAGTTTAGACAATTTTCAGCCGTTTGAAATGTATTGCAATTTTAGAGCACTAATTATGTGGATAAGTTAAAAGCATTTCCACAGACTTTCAAGTAATTTTACTGACAAGAAAAACTAATGTTTCTAAAATTAAAATTAAACACGATTTAAAAAAAGTTGCAGATCATAAGTTTAGACAATTTTCAGCCGTTTAAAATGTATTGCAATTTTAACGCACTAATTATGTGGATAAGTTAAAAGCATTTCCACAGACTTTCAAGTAATTTTACTGACAAGAAAAACTAATGTTTCTAAAATTAAAATTAAACACGATTTTAAAAAAGTTGCAGATCATAAGTTTAGACAATTTTCAGCCGTTTGAAATGTATTGCAATTTTAACGCACTAATTATGTGGATAAGTTAAAAGCATTTCCACAGACTTTCAAGTAATTTTACTGACAAGAAAAACTAATGTTTCTAAAATTGAAATTAAACACGATTTAAAAAAAAGTTGCAGATCATAAGTTTAGACAATTTTCAGCCGTTTGAAATGTATTGCAATTTTAACGCACTAATTATGTGGATAAGTTAAAAGCATTTCCACAGACTTTCAAGTAATTTTACTGACAAGAAAAACTAATGTTTCTAAAATTAAAATTAAACACAATTTGAAAAAAAGTTGCAGATCATAAGTTTAGACAATTTTCAGCCGTTTGAAATGTATTGCAATTTTAACGCACTAATTATGTGGATAAGTTAAAAGCATTTCCACAGACTTTCAAGTAATTTTACTGACAAGAAAAACTAATGTTTCTAAAATTAAAATTAAACACGATTTTAAAAAAGTTGCAGATCATAAGTTTAGACAATTTTCAGCCGTTTGAAATGTATTGCAATTTTAACGCACTAATTATGTGGATAAGTTAAAAGCATTTCCACAGACTTTCAAGTAATTTTACTGACAAGAAAAACTAATGTTTCTAAAATTAAAATTAAACACGATTTTAAAAAAGTTGCAGATCATAAGTTTAGACAATTTTCAGCCGTTTGAAATGTATTGCAATTTTAACGCACCAATTATGTGGATAAGTTAAAAGCATTTCCACAGACTTTCAAGTAATTTTACTGAGAAGAAAAACTAATGTTTCTAAAATTAAAATTAAACACTTTAAAAAAAGTTCAGATCATAAGTTTAGACAATTTTCAGCCGTTTGAAATGTATTGCAATTTTAACGCACTAATTATGTGGATAAGTTAAAAGCATTTCCACAGACTTTCAAGTAATTTTACTGACAAGAAAAACTAATGTTTCTAAAATTAAAATTAAACACGATTTTAAAAAAGTTGCAGATCATAAGTTTAGACAATTTTCAGCCGTTTGAAATGTATTGCAATTTTAACGCACTAATTATGTGGATAAGTTAAAAGCATTTCCACAGACTTTCGAGTAATTTTACTGACAAGAAAAACTAATGTTTCTAAAATTGAAATTAAACACGATTTAAAAAAAAGTTGCAGATCATAAGTTTAGACAATTTTCAGCCGTTTGAAATGTATTGCAATTTTAACGCACTAATTATGTGGATAAGTTAAAAGCATTTCCACAGACTTTCAAGTAATTTTACTGACAAGAAAAACTAATGTTTCTAAAATTAAAATTAAACACGATTTGAAAAAAAGTTGCAAATCATAAGTTTAGACAATTTTCAGCCGTTTGAAATGTATTGCAATTTTAGAGCACTAATTATGTGGATAAGTTAAAAGCATTTCCACAGACTTTCAAGTAATTTTACTGACAAGAAAAACTAATGTTTCTAAAATTAAAATTAAACACGATTTTTAAAAAAGTTGCAGATCATAAGTTTAGACAATTTTCAGCCGTTTGAAATGTATTGCAATTTTAACGCACCAATTATGTGGATAAGTTAAAAGCATTTCCACAGACTTTCAAGTAATTTTACTGACAAGAAAAACTAATGTTTCTAAAATTAAAATTAAACACGATTTTAAAAAAAGTTGCAGATCATAAGTTTAGACAATTTTCAGCCGTTTGAAATGTATTGCAATTTTAACGCACTAATTATGTGGATAAGTTAAAAGCATTTCCACAGACTTTCAAGTAATTTTACTGACAAGAAAAACTAATGTTTCTAAAATTAAAATTAAACACAATTTGAAAAAAAGTTGCAGATCATAAGTTTAGACAATTTTCAGCCGTTTGAAATGTATTGCAATTTTAACGCACTAATTATGTGGATAAGTTAAAAGCATTTCCACAGACTTTCAAGTAATTTTACTGACAAGAAAAACTAATGTTTCTAAAATTAAAATTAAACACGATTTTAAAAAAAGTTGCAGATCATAAGTTTAGACAATTTTCAGCCGTTTGAAATGTATTGCAATTTTAACGCACTAATTAAGTGGATAAGTTAAAAGCATTTCCACAGACTTTCAAGTAATTCTACTGACAAGAAAAACTAATGTTTCTAAAATTAAAATTAAACACGATTTGAAAAAAAGTTGCAAATCATAAGTTTAGACAATTTTCAGCCGTTTGAAATGTATTGCAATTTTAGAGCACTAATTATGTGGATAAGTTAAAAGCATTTCCACAGACTTTCAAGTAATTTTAGACAAGAAAAACTAATGTTTCTAAAATTAAAATTAAACACGATTTAAAAAAAGTTGCAGATCATAAGTTTAGACAATTTTCAGCCGTTTGAAATGTATTGCAATTTTAACGCACCAATTATGTGGATAAGTTAAAAGCATTTCCACAGACTTTCAAGTAATTTTACTGACAAGAAAAACTAATGTTTCTAAAATTAAAATTAAACACGATTTAAAAAAAAGTTGCAGATCATAAGTTTAGACAATTTTCAGCCGTTTGAAATGTATTGCAATTTTAACGCACTAATTATGTGGATAAGTTAAAAGCATTTCCACAGACTTTCAAGTAATTTTACTGACAAGAAAAACTAATGTTTCTAAAATTAAAATTAAACACAATTTGAAAAAAAGTTGCAGATCATAAGTTTAGACAATTTTCAGCCGTTTGAAATGTATTGCAATTTTAACGCACTAATTATGTGGATAAGTTAAAAGCATTTCCACAGACTTTCAAGTAATTTTACTGACAAGAAAAACTAATGTTTCTAAAATTAAAATTAAACACGATTTTAAAAAAAGTTGCAGATCATAAGTTTAGACAATTTTCAGCCGTTTGAAATGTATTGCAATTTTAACGCACTAATTAAGTGGATAAGTTAAAAGCATTTCCACAGACTTTCAAGTAATTCTACTGACAAGAAAAACTAATGTTTCTAAAATTAAAATTAAACACGATTTGAAAAAAAGTTGCAAATCATAAGTTTAGACAATTTTCAGCCGTTTGAAATGTATTGCAATTTTAGAGCACTAACTATGTGGATAAGTTAAAAGCATTTCCACAGACTTTCAAGTAATTTTAGACAAGAAAAACTAATGTTTCTAAAATTAAAATTAAACACGATTTAAAAAAAGTTGCAGATCATAAGTTTAGACAATTTTCAGCCGTTTGAAATGTATTGCAATTTTAACGCACCAATTATGTGGATAAGTTAAAAGCATTTCCACAGACTTTCAAGTAATTTTACTGACAAGAAAAACTAATGTTTCTAAAATTAAAATTAAACACGATTTAAAAAAAAGTTGCAGATCATAAGTTTAGACAATTTTCAGCCGTTTGAAATGTATTGCAATTTTAACGCACTAATTATGTGGATAAGTTAAAAGCATTTCCACAGACTTTCAAGTAATTTTACTGACAAGAAAAACTAATGTTTCTAAAATTAAAATTAAACACGATTTGAAAAAAAGTTGCAAATCATAAGTTTAGACAATTTTCAGCCGTTTGAAATGTATTGCAATTTTAGAGCACTAATTATGTGGATAAGTTAAAAGCATTTCCACAGACTTTCAAGTAATTTTACTGACAAGAAAAACTAATGTTTCTAAAATTAAAATTAAACACGATTTAAAAAAAGTTGCAGATCATAAGTTTAGACAATTTTCAGCCGTTTGAAATGTATTGCAATTTTAACGCACTAATTATGTGGATAAGTTAAAAGCATTTCCACAGACTTTCAAGTAATTTTACTGACAAGAAAAACTAATGTTTCTAAAATTAAAATTAAACACGATTTTAAAAAAGTTGCAGATCATAAGTTTAGACAATTTTCAGCCGTTTGAAATGTATTGCAATTTTAACGCACTAATTATGTGGATAAGTTAAAAGCATTTCCACAGACTTTCGAGTAATTTTACTGACAAGAAAAACTAATGTTTCTAAAATTGAAATTAAACACGATTTAAAAAAAAGTTGCAGATCATAAGTTTAGACAATTTTCAGCCGTTTGAAATGTATTGCAATTTTAACGCACTAATTATGTGGATAAGTTAAAAGCATTTCCACAGACTTTCAAGTAATTTTACTGACAAGAAAAACTAATGTTTCTAAAATTAAAATTAAACACGATTTGAAAAAAAGTTGCAAATCATAAGTTTAGACAATTTTCAGCCGTTTGAAATGTATTGCAATTTTAGAGCACTAATTATGTGGATAAGTTAAAAGCATTTCCACAGACTTTCAAGTAATTTTACTGACAAGAAAAACTAATGTTTCTAAAATTAAAATTAAACACGATTTTTAAAAAAGTTGCAGATCATAAGTTTAGACAATTTTCAGCCGTTTGAAATGTATTGCAATTTTAACGCACCAATTATGTGGATAAGTTAAAAGCATTTCCACAGACTTTCAAGTAATTTTACTGACAAGAAAAACTAATGTTTCTAAAATTAAAATTAAACACGATTTTAAAAAAAGTTGCAGATCATAAGTTTAGACAATTTTCAGCCGTTTGAAATGTATTGCAATTTTAACGCACTAATTATGTGGATAAGTTAAAAGCATTTCCACAGACTTTCAAGTAATTTTACTGACAAGAAAAACTAATGTTTCTAAAATTAAAATTAAACACAATTTGAAAAAAAGTTGCAGATCATAAGTTTAGACAATTTTCAGCCGTTTGAAATGTATTGCAATTTTAACGCACTAATTATGTGGATAAGTTAAAAGCATTTCCACAGACTTTCAAGTAATTTTACTGACAAGAAAAACTAATGTTTCTAAAATTAAAATTAAACACGATTTTAAAAAAAGTTGCAGATCATAAGTTTAGACAATTTTCAGCCGTTTGAAATGTATTGCAATTTTAACGCACTAATTAAGTGGATAAGTTAAAAGCATTTCCACAGACTTTCAAGTAATTCTACTGACAAGAAAAACTAATGTTTCTAAAATTAAAATTAAACACGATTTGAAAAAAAGTTGCAAATCATAAGTTTAGACAATTTTCAGCCGTTTGAAATGTATTGCAATTTTAGAGCACTAATTATGTGGATAAGTTAAAAGCATTTCCACAGACTTTCAAGTAATTTTAGACAAGAAAAACTAATGTTTCTAAAATTAAAATTAAACACGATTTAAAAAAAGTTGCAGATCATAAGTTTAGACAATTTTCAGCCGTTTGAAATGTATTGCAATTTTAACGCACCAATTATGTGGATAAGTTAAAAGCATTTCCACAGACTTTCAAGTAATTTTACTGACAAGAAAAACTAATGTTTCTAAAATTAAAATTAAACACGATTTAAAAAAAAGTTGCAGATCATAAGTTTAGACAATTTTCAGCCGTTTGAAATGTATTGCAATTTTAACGCACTAATTATGTGGATAAGTTAAAAGCATTTCCACAGACTTTCAAGTAATTTTACTGACAAGAAAAACTAATGTTTCTAAAATTAAAATTAAACACAATTTGAAAAAAAGTTGCAGATCATAAGTTTAGACAATTTTCAGCCGTTTGAAATGTATTGCAATTTTAACGCACTAATTATGTGGATAAGTTAAAAGCATTTCCACAGACTTTCAAGTAATTTTACTGACAAGAAAAACTAATGTTTCTAAAATTAAAATTAAACACGATTTTAAAAAAAGTTGCAGATCATAAGTTTAGACAATTTTCAGCCGTTTGAAATGTATTGCAATTTTAACGCACTAATTAAGTGGATAAGTTAAAAGCATTTCCACAGACTTTCAAGTAATTCTACTGACAAGAAAAACTAATGTTTCTAAAATTAAAATTAAACACGATTTGAAAAAAAGTTGCAAATCATAAGTTTAGACAATTTTCAGCCGTTTGAAATGTATTGCAATTTTAGAGCACTAACTATGTGGATAAGTTAAAAGCATTTCCACAGACTTTCAAGTAATTTTAGACAAGAAAAACTAATGTTTCTAAAATTAAAATTAAACACGATTTAAAAAAAGTTGCAGATCATAAGTTTAGACAATTTTCAGCCGTTTGAAATGTATTGCAATTTTAACGCACCAATTATGTGGATAAGTTAAAAGCATTTCCACAGACTTTCAAGTAATTTTACTGACAAGAAAAACTAATGTTTCTAAAATTAAAATTAAACACGATTTAAAAAAAAGTTGCAGATCATAAGTTTAGACAATTTTCAGCCGTTTGAAATGTATTGCAATTTTAACGCACTAATTATGTGGATAAGTTAAAAGCATTTCCACAGACTTTCAAGTAATTTTACTGACAAGAAAAACTAATGTTTCTAAAATTAAAATTAAACACGATTTGAAAAAAAGTTGCAAATCATAAGTTTAGACAATTTTCAGCCGTTTGAAATGTATTGCAATTTTAGAGCACTAATTATGTGGATAAGTTAAAAGCATTTCCACAGACTTTCAAGTAATTTTACTGACAAGAAAAACTAATGTTTCTAAAATTAAAATTAAACACGATTTAAAAAAAGTTGCAGATCATAAGTTTAGACAATTTTCAGCCGTTTGAAATGTATTGCAATTTTAACGCACTAATTATGTGGATAAGTTAAAAGCATTTCCACAGACTTTCAAGTAATTTTACTGACAAGAAAAACTAATGTTTCTAAAATTAAAATTAAACACGATTTTAAAAAAGTTGCAGATCATAAGTTTAGACAATTTTCAGCCGTTTGAAATGTATTGCAATTTTAACGCACTAATTATGTGGATAAGTTAAAAGCATTTCCACAGACTTTCAAGTAATTTTACTGACAAGAAAAACTAATGTTTCTAAAATTAAAATTAAACACAATTTGAAAAAAAGTTGCAGATCATAAGTTTAGACAATTTTCAGCCGTTTGAAATGTATTGCAATTTTAACGCACTAATTATGTGGATAAGTTAAAAGCATTTCCACAGACTTTCAAGTAATTTTACTGACAAGAAAAACTAATGTTTCTAAAATTAAAATTTAACACGATTTGAAAAAAAGTTGCAAATCATAAGTTTAGACAATTTTCAGCCGTTTGAAATGTATTGCAATTTTAGAGCACTAATTATGTGGATAAGTTAAAAGCATTTCCACAGACTTTCAAGTAATTTTACTGACAAGAAAAACTAATGTTTCTAAAATTAAAATTAAACACGATTTTTAAAAAACTTGCAGATCATAAGTTTAGACAATTTTCAGCCGTTTGAAATGTATTGCAATTTTAACGCACCAATTATGTGGATAAGTTAAAAGCATTTCCACAGACTTTCAAGTAATTTTACTGACAAGAAAAACTAATGTTTCTAAAATTAAAATTAAACACGATTTTAAAAAAAGTTGCAGATCATAAGTTTAGACAATTTTCAGCCGTTTGAAATGTATTGCAATTTTAACGCACTAATTATGTGGATAAGCTAAAAGCATTTCCACAGACTTTCAAGTAATTTTACTGACAAGAAAAACTAATGTTTCTAAAATTAAAATTAAACACGATTTTAAAAAAGTTGCAGATCATAAGTTTAGACAATTTTCAGCCGTTTGAAATGTATTGCAATTTTAACGCACTAATTATGTGGATAAGTTAAAAGCATTTCCACAGACTTTCAAGTAATTTTACTGACAAGAAAAACTAATGTTTCTAAAATTAAAATTAAACACGATTTAAAAAAAAGTTGCAAATCATAAGTTTAGACAATTTTCAGCCGTTTGAAATGTATTGCAATTTTAGAGCACTAATTATGTGGATAAGTTAAAAGCCTTTCCACAGACTTTCAAGTAATTTTACTGACAAGAAAAACTAATGTTTCTAAAATTAAAATTAAACACGATTTAAAAAAAGTTGCAGATCATAAGTTTAGACAATTTTCAGCCGTTTGAAATGTATTGCAATTTTAACGCACCAATTATGTGGATAAGTTAAAAGCATTTCCACAGACTTTCAAGTAATTTTACTGAGAAGAAAAACTAATGTTTCTAAAATTAAAATTAAACACTTTAAAAAAAGTTCAGATCATAAGTTTAGACAATTTTCAGCCGTTTGAAATGTATTGCAATTTTAACGCACTAATTATGTGGATAAGTTAAAAGCATTTCCACAGACTTTCAAGTAATTTTACTGACAAGAAAAACTAATGTTTCTAAAATTAAAATTAAACACGATTTTAAAAAAGTTGCAGATCATAAGTTTAGACAATTTTCAGCCGTTTGAAATGTATTGCAATTTTAACGCACTAATTATGTGGATAAGTTAAAAGCATTTCCACAGACTTTCAAGTAATTTTACTGACAAGAAAAACTAATGTTTCTAAAATTGAAATTAAACACGATTTAAAAAAAAGTTGCAGATCATAAGTTTAGACAATTTTCAGCCGTTTGAAATGTATTGCAATTTTAACGCACTAATTATGTGGATAAGTTAAAAGCATTTCCACAGACTTTCAAGTAATTTTACTGACAAGAAAAACTAATGTTTCTAAAATTAAAATTAAACACGATTTTAAAAAAGTTGCAGATCATAAGTTTAGACAATTTTCAGCCGTTTGAAATGTATTGCAATTTTAACGCACTAATTATGTGGATAAGTTAAAAGCATTTCCACAGACTTTCAAGTAATTTTACTGACAAGAAAAACTAATGTTTCTAAAATTAAAATTAAACACAATTTGAAAAAAAGTTGCAGATCATAAGTTTAGACAATTTTCAGCCGTTTGAAATGTATTGCAATTTTAACGCACTAATTATGTGGATAAGTTAAAAGCATTTCCACAGACTTTCAAGTAATTTTACTGACAAGAAAAACTAATGTTTCTAAAATTAAAATTAAACACGATTTGAAAAAAAGTTGCAAATCATAAGTTTAGACAATTTTCAGCCGTTTGAAATGTATTGCAATTTTAGAGCACTAATTATGTGGATAAGTTAAAAGCATTTCCACAGACTTTCAAGTAATTTTACTGACAAGAAAAACTAATGTTTCTAAAATTAAAATTAAACACGATTTTTAAAAAAGTTGCAGATCATAAGTTTAGACAATTTTCAGCCGTTTGAAATGTATTGCAATTTTAACGCACCAATTATGTGGATAAGTTAAAAGCATTTCCACAGACTTTCAAGTAATTTTACTGACAAGAAAAACTAATGTTTCTAAAATTAAAATTAAACACGATTTTAAAAAAAGTTGCAGATCATAAGTTTAGACAATTTTCAGCCGTTTGAAATGTATTGCAATTTTAACGCACTAATTATGTGGATAAGTTAAAAGCATTTCCACAGACTTTCAAGTAATTTTACTGACAAGAAAAACTAATGTTTCTAAAATTAAAATTAAACACAATTTGAAAAAAAGTTGCAGATCATAAGTTTAGACAATTTTCAGCCGTTTGAAATGTATTGCAATTTTAACGCACTAATTATGTGGATAAGTTAAAAGCATTTCCACAGACTTTCAAGTAATTTTACTGACAAGAAAAACTAATGTTTCTAAAATTAAAATTAAACACGATTTTAAAAAAAGTTGCAGATCATAAGTTTAGACAATTTTCAGCCGTTTGAAATGTATTGCAATTTTAACGCACTAATTAAGTGGATAAGTTAAAAGCATTTCCACAGACTTTCAAGTAATTCTACTGACAAGAAAAACTAATGTTTCTAAAATTAAAATTAAACACGATTTGAAAAAAAGTTGCAAATCATAAGTTTAGACAATTTTCAGCCGTTTGAAATGTATTGCAATTTTAGAGCACTAATTATGTGGATAAGTTAAAAGCATTTCCACAGACTTTCAAGTAATTTTACTGACAAGAAAAACTAATGTTTCTAAAATTAAAATTAAACACGATTTAAAAAAAGTTGCAGATCATAAGTTTAGACAATTTTCAGCCGTTTGAAATGTATTGCAATTTTAACGCACCAATTATGTGGATAAGTTAAAAGCATTTCCACAGACTTTCAAGTAATTTTACTGACAAGAAAAACTAATGTTTCTAAAATTAAAATTAAACACGATTTAAAAAAAAGTTGCAGATCATAAGTTTAGACAATTTTCAGCCGTTTGAAATGTATTGCAATTTTAACGCACTAATTATGTGGATAAGTTAAAAGCATTTCCACAGACTTTCAAGTAATTTTACTGACAAGAAAAACTAATGTTTCTAAAATTAAAATTAAACACGATTTGAAAAAAAAGTTGCAAATCATAAGTTTAGACAATTTTCAGCCGTTTGAAATGTATTGCAATTTTAGAGCACTAATTATGTGGATAAGTTAAAAGCATTTCCACAGACTTTCAAGTAATTTTACTGACAAGAAAAACTAATGTTTCTAAAATTAAAATTAAACACGATTTAAAAAAAGTTGCAGATCATAAGTTTAGACAATTTTCAGCCGTTTGAAATGTATTGCAATTTTAACGCACTAATTATGTGGATAAGTTAAAAGCATTTCCACAGACTTTCAAGTAATTTTACTGACAAGAAAAACTAATGTTTCTAAAATTAAAATTAAACACGATTTTAAAAAAGTTGCAGATCATAAGTTTAGACAATTTTCAGCCGTTTGAAATGTATTGCAATTTTAACGCACTAATTATGTGGATAAGTTAAAAGCATTTCCACAGACTTTCAAGTAATTTTACTGACAAGAAAAACTAATGTTTCTAAAATTAAAATTAAACACAATTTGAAAAAAAGTTGCAGATCATAAGTTTAGACAATTTTCAGCCGTTTGAAATGTATTGCAATTTTAACGCACTAATTATGTGGATAAGTTAAAAGCATTTCCACAGACTTTCAAGTAATTTTACTGACAAGAAAAACTAATGTTTCTAAAATTAAAATTAAACACGATTTGAAAAAAAGTTGCAGATCATAAGTTTAGACAATTTTCAGCCGTTTGAAATGTATTGCAATTTTAACGCACTAATTAAGTGGATAAGTTAAAAGCATTTCCACAGACTTTCAAGTAATTTTACTGACAAGAAAAACTAATGTTTCTAAAATTAAAATTAAACACGATTTGAAAAAAAGTTGCAAATCATAAGTTTAGACAATTTTCAGCCGTTTGAAATGTATTGCAATTTTAGAGCACTAATTATGTGGATAAGTTAAAAGCATTTCCACAGACTTTCAAGTAATTTTACTGACAAGAAAAACTAATGTTTCTAAAATTAAAATTAAACACGATTTTAAAAAAGTTGCAGATCATAAGTTTAGACAATTTTCAGCCGTTTGAAATGTATTGCAATTTTAACGCACTAATTATGTGGATAAGTTAAAAGCATTTCCACAGACTTTCAAGTAATTTTACTGACAAGAAAAACTAATGTTTCTAAAATTAAAATTAAACACAATTTGAAAAAAAGTTGCAGATCATAAGTTTAGACAATTTTCAGCCGTTTGAAATGTATTGCAATTTTAACGCACTAATTATGTGGATAAGTTAAAAGCATTTCCACAGACTTTCAAGTAATTTTACTGACAAGAAAAACTAATGTTTCTAAAATTAAAATTAAACACGATTTGAAAAAAAGTTGCAAATCATAAGTTTAGACAATTTTCAGCCGTTTGAAATGTATTGCAATTTTAGAGCACTAATTATGTGGATAAGTTAAAAGCATTTCCACAGACTTTCAAGTAATTTTACTGACAAGAAAAACTAATGTTTCTAAAATTAAAATTAAACACGATTTAAAAAAAGTTGCAGATCATAAGTTTAGACAATTTTCAGCCGTTTGAAATGTATTGCAATTTTAACGCACTAATTATGTGGATAAGTTAAAAGCATTTCCACAGACTTTCAAGTAATTTTACTGACAAGAAAAACTAATGTTTCTAAAATTAAAATTAAACACGATTTTAAAAAAGTTGCAGATCATAAATTTAGACAATTTTCAGCCGTTTGAAATGTATTGCAATTTTAACGCACTAATTATGTGGATAAGTTAAAAGCATTTCCACAGACTTTCAAGTAATTTTACTGACAAGAAAAACTAATGTTTCTAAAATTGAAATTAAACACGATTTTAAAAAAGTTGCAGATCATAAGTTTAGACAATTTTCAGCCGTTTGAAATGTATTGCAATTTTAACGCACTAATTATGTGGATAAGTTAAAAGCATTTCCACAGACTTTCAAGTAATTTTACTGACAAGAAAAACTAATGTTTCTAAAATTAAAATTAAACATAATTTGAAAAAAAGTTGCAGATCATAAGTTTAGACAATTTTCAGCCGTTTGAAATGTATTGCAATTTTAACGCACTAATTATGTGGATAAGTTAAAAGCATTTCCACAGACTTTCAAGTAATTTTACTGACAAGAAAAACTAATGTTTCTAAAATTAAAATTAAACACGATTTTAAAAAAGTTGCAGATCATAAGTTTAGACAATTTTCAGCCGTTTGAAATGTATTGCAATTTTAACGCACCAATTATGTGGATAAGTTAAAAGCATTTCCACAGACTTTCAAGTAATTTAACTGACAAGAAAAACTAATGTTTCTAAAATTAAAATTAAACACGATTTTAAAAAAAGTTGCAGATCATAAGTTTAGACAATTTTCAGCCGTTTGAAATGTATTGCAATTTTAGAGCACTAATTATGTGGATAAGTTAAAAGCATTTCCACAGACTTTCAAGTAATTTTACTGACAAGAAAAACTAATGTTTCTAAAATTAAAATTAAACACAATTTGAAAAAAAGTTGCAGATCATAAGTTTAGACAATTTTCAGCCGTTTGAAATGTATTGCAATTTTAACGCACTAATTATGTGGATAAGTTAAAAGCATTTCCACAGACTTTCAAGTAATTTTACTGACAAGAAAAACTAATGTTTCTAAAATTAAAATTAAACACGATTTGAAAAAAAGTTGCAAATCATAAGTTTAGACAATTTTCAGCCGTTTGAAATGTATTGCAATTTTAGAGCACTAATTATGTGGATAAGTTAAAAGCATTTCCACAGACTTTCAAGTAATTTTACTGACAAGAAAAACTAATGTTTCTAAAATTAAAATTAAACACGATTTTTAAAAAAGTTGCAGATCATAAGTTTAGACAATTTTCAGCCGTTTGAAATGTATTGCAATTTTAACGCACCAATTATGTGGATAAGTTAAAAGCATTTCCACAGACTTTCAAGTAATTTTACTGACAAGAAAAACTAATGTTTCTAAAATTAAAATTAAACACGATTTTAAAAAAAGTTGCAGATCATAAGTTTAGACAATTTTCAGCCGTTTGAAATGTATTGCAATTTTAACGCACTAATTATGTGGATAAGTTAAAAGCATTTCCACAGACTTTCAAGTAATTTTACTGACAAGAAAAACTAATGTTTCTAAAATTAAAATTAAACACAATTTGAAAAAAAGTTGCAGATCATAAGTTTAGACAATTTTCAGCCGTTTGAAATGTATTGCAATTTTAACGCACTAATTATGTGGATAAGTTAAAAGCATTTCAACAGACTTTCAAGTAATTTTACTGACAAGAAAAACTAATGTTTCTAAAATTAAAATTAAACACGATTTTAAAAAAAGTTGCAGATCATAAGTTTAGACAATTTTCAGCCGTTTGAAATGTATTGCAATTTTAACGCACTAATTAAGTGGATAAGTTAAAAGCATTTCCACAGACTTTCAAGTAATTTTACTGACAAGAAAAACTAATGTTTCTAAAATTAAAATTAAACACGATTTGAAAAAAAGTTGCAAATCATAAGTTTAGACAATTTTCAGCCGTTTGAAATGTATTGCAATTTTAGAGCACTAATTATGTGGATAAGTTAAAAGCATTTCCACAGACTTTCAAGTAATTTTAGACAAGAAAAACTAATGTTTCTAAAATTAAAATTAAACACGATTTAAAAAAAGTTGCAGATCATAAGTTTAGACAATTTTCAGCCGTTTGAAATGTATTGCAATTTTAACGCACCAATTATGTGGATAAGTTAAAAGCATTTCCACAGACTTTCAAGTAATTTTACTGACAAGAAAAACTAATGTTTCTAAAATTAAAATTAAACACGATTTAAAAAAAGTTGCAGATCATAAGTTTAGACAATTTTCAGCCGTTTGAAATGTATTGCAATTTTAACGCATTAATTATGTGGATAAGTTAAAAGCATTTCCACAGACTTTCAAGTAATTTTACTGACAAGAAAAACTAATGTTTCTAAAATTAAAATTAAACACGATTTGAAAAAAAGTTGCAAATCATAAGTTTAGACAATTTTCAGCCGTTTGAAATGTATTGCAATTTTAGAGCACTAATTATGTGGATAAGTTAAAAGCATTTCCACAGACTTTCAAGTAATTTTACTGACAAGAAAAACTAATGTTTCTAAAATTAAAATTAAACACGATTTAAAAAAAGTTGCAGATCATAAGTTTAGACAATTTTCAGCCGTTTGAAATGTATTGCAATTTTAACGCACTAATTATGTGGATAAGTTAAAAGCATTTCCACAGACTTTCAAGTAATTTTACTGACAAGAAAAACTAATGTTTCTAAAATTAAAATTAAACACGATTTTAAAAAAGTTGCAGATCATAAGTTTAGACAATTTTCAGCCGTTTGAAATGTATTGCAATTTTAACGCACTAATTATGTGGATAAGTTAAAAGCATTTCCACAGACTTTCAAGTAATTTTACTGACAAGAAAAACTAATGTTTCTAAAATTAAAATTAAACACAATTTGAAAAAAAGTTGCAGATCATAAGTTTAGACAATTTTCAGCCGTTTGAAATGTATTGCAATTTTAACGCACTAATTATGTGGATAAGTTAAAAGCATTTCCACAGACTTTCAAGTAATTTTACTGACAAGAAAAACTAATGTTTCTAAAATTAAAATTAAACACGATTTGAAAAAAAGTTGCAGATCATAAGTTTAGACAATTTTCAGCCGTTTGAAATGTATTGCAATTTTAACGCACTAATTAAGTGGATAAGTTAAAAGCATTTCCACAGACTTTCAAGTAATTTTACTGACAAGAAAAACTAATGTTTCTAAAATTAAAATTAAACACGATTTGAAAAAAAGTTGCAAATCATAAGTTTAGACAATATTCAGCCGTTTGAAATGTATTGCAATTTTAGAGCACTAATTATGTGGATAAGTTAAAAGCATTTCCACAGACTTTCAAGTAATTTTACTGACAAGAAAAACTAATGTTTCTAAAATTAAAATTAAACACGATTTTAAAAAAGTTGCAGATCATAAGTTTAGACAATTTTCAGCCGTTTGAAATGTATTGCAATTTTAACGCACTAATTATGTGGATAAGTTAAAAGCATTTCCACAGACTTTCAAGTAATTTTACTGACAAGAAAAACTAATGTTTCTAAAATTAAAATTAAACACGATTTGAAAAAAAGTTGCAAATCATAAGTTTAGACAATTTTCAGCCGTTTGAAATGTATTGCAATTTTAGAGCACTAATTATGTGGATAAGTTAAAAGCATTTCCACAGACTTTCAAGTAATTTTACTGACAAGAAAAACTAATGTTTCTAAAATTAAAATTAAACACAATTTGAAAAAAAGTTGCAGATCATAAGTTTAGACAATTTTCAGCCGTTTGAAATGTATTGCAATTTTAGAGCACTAATTATGTGGATAAGTTAAAAGCATTTCCACAGACTTTCAAGTAATTTTACTGACAAGAAAAACTAATGTTTCTAAAATTAAAATTAAACACGATTTGAAAAAAAGTTGCAAATCATAAGTTTAGACAATTTTCAGCCGTTTGAAATGTATTGCAATTTTAGAGCACTAATTATGTGGATAAGTTAAAAGCATTTCCACAGACTTTCAAGTAATTTTACTGACAAGAAAAACTAATGTTTCTAAAATTAAAATTAAACACGATTTAAAAAAAGTTGCAGATCATAAGTTTAGACAATTTTCAGCCGTTTGAAATGTATTGCAATTTTAACGCACTAATTATGTGGATAAGTTAAAAGCATTTCCACAGACTTTCAAGTAATTTTACTGACAAGAAAAACTAATGTTTCTAAAATTAAAATTAAACACGATTTTAAAAAAGTTGCAGATCATAAATTTAGACAATTTTCAGCCGTTTGAAATGTATTGCAATTTTAACGCACTAATTATGTGGATAAGTTAAAAGCATTTCCACAGACTTTCAAGTAATTTTACTGACAAGAAAAACTAATGTTTCTAAAATTGAAATTAAACACGATTTTAAAAAAGTTGCAGATCATAAGTTTAGACAATTTTCAGCCGTTTGAAATGTATTGCAATTTTAACGCACTAATTATGTGGATAAGTTAAAAGCATTTCCACAGACTTTCAAGTAATTTTACTGACAAGAAAAACTAATGTTTCTAAAATTAAAATTAAACACAATTTGAAAAAAAGTTGCAGATCATAAGTTTAGACAATTTTCAGCCGTTTGAAATGTATTGCAATTTTAACGCACTAATTATGTGGATAAGTTAAAAGCATTTCCACAGACTTTCAAGTAATTTTACTGACAAGAAAAACTAATGTTTCTAAAATTAAAATTAAACACGATTTTAAAAAAGTTGCAGATCATAAGTTTAGACAATTTTCAGCCGTTTGAAATGTATTGCAATTTTAACGCACCAATTATGTGGATAAGTTAAAAGCATTTCCACAGACTTTCAAGTAATTTAACTGACAAGAAAAACTAATGTTTCTAAAATTAAAATTAAACACGATTTTAAAAAAAGTTGCAGATCATAAGTTTAGACAATTTTCAGCCGTTTGAAATGTATTGCAATTTTAGAGCACTAATTATGTGGATAAGTTAAAAGCATTTCCACAGACTTTCAAGTAATTTTACTGACAAGAAAAACTAATGTTTCTAAAATTAAAATTAAACACAATTTGAAAAAAAGTTGCAGATCATAAGTTTAGACAATTTTCAGCCGTTTGAAATGTATTGCAATTTTAACGCACTAATTATGTGGATAAGTTAAAAGCATTTCCACAGACTTTCAAGTAATTTTACTGACAAGAAAAACTAATGTTTCTAAAATTAAAATTAAACACGATTTGAAAAAAAGTTGCAAATCATAAGTTTAGACAATTTTCAGCCGTTTGAAATGTATTGCAATTTTAGAGCACTAATTATGTGGATAAGTTAAAAGCATTTCCACAGACTTTCAAGTAATTTTACTGACAAGAAAAACTAATGTTTCTAAAATTAAAATTAAACACGATTTTTAAAAAAGTTGCAGATCATAAGTTTAGACAATTTTCAGCCGTTTGAAATGTATTGCAATTTTAACGCACCAATTATGTGGATAAGTTAAAAGCATTTCCACAGACTTTCAAGTAATTTTACTGACAAGAAAAACTAATGTTTCTAAAATTAAAATTAAACACGATTTTAAAAAAAGTTGCAGATCATAAGTTTAGACAATTTTCAGCCGTTTGAAATGTATTGCAATTTTAACGCACTAATTATGTGGATAAGTTAAAAGCATTTCCACAGACTTTCAAGTAATTTTACTGACAAGAAAAACTAATGTTTCTAAAATTAAAATTAAACACAATTTGAAAAAAAGTTGCAGATCATAAGTTTAGACAATTTTCAGCCGTTTGAAATGTATTGCAATTTTAACGCACTAATTATGTGGATAAGTTAAAAGCATTTCAACAGACTTTCAAGTAATTTTACTGACAAGAAAAACTAATGTTTCTAAAATTAAAATTAAACACGATTTTAAAAAAAGTTGCAGATCATAAGTTTAGACAATTTTCAGCCGTTTGAAATGTATTGCAATTTTAACGCACTAATTAAGTGGATAAGTTAAAAGCATTTCCACAGACTTTCAAGTAATTTTACTGACAAGAAAAACTAATGTTTCTAAAATTAAAATTAAACACGATTTGAAAAAAAGTTGCAAATCATAAGTTTAGACAATTTTCAGCCGTTTGAAATGTATTGCAATTTTAGAGCACTAATTATGTGGATAAGTTAAAAGCATTTCCACAGACTTTCAAGTA
Organism: Ariolimax columbianus; assembly: GCA_036924085.1. Taxonomy (NCBI): domain Eukaryota; kingdom Metazoa; phylum Mollusca; class Gastropoda; order Stylommatophora; family Arionidae; genus Ariolimax; species Ariolimax columbianus. The sequence continues at coordinate 112,309 of JAVGWX010000156.1, forward strand.
ATTTTAGACAAGAAAAACTAATGTTTCTAAAATTAAAATTAAACACGATTTAAAAAAAGTTGCAGATCATAAGTTTAGACAATTTTCAGCCGTTTGAAATGTATTGCAATTTTAACGCACCAATTATGTGGATAAGTTAAAAGCATTTCCACAGACTTTCAAGTAATTTTACTGACAAGAAAAACTAATGTTTCTAAAATTAAAATTAAACACGATTTAAAAAAAAGTTGCAGATCATAAGTTTAGACAATTTTCAGCCGTTTGAAATGTATTGCAATTTTAACGCACTAATTATGTGGATAAGTTAAAAGCATTTCCACAGACTTTCAAGTAATTTTACTGACAAGAAAAACTAATGTTTCTAAAATTAAAATTAAACACGATTTGAAAAAAAGTTGCAAATCATAAGTTTAGACAATTTTCAGCCGTTTGAAATGTATTGCAATTTTAGAGCACTAATTATGTGGATAAGTTAAAAGCATTTCCACAGACTTTCAAGTAATTTTACTGACAAGAAAAACTAATGTTTCTAAAATTAAAATTAAACACGATTTAAAAAAAGTTGCAGATCATAAGTTTAGACAATTTTCAGCCGTTTGAAATGTATTGCAATTTTAACGCACTAATTATGTGGATAAGTTAAAAGCATTTCCACAGACTTTCAAGTAATTTTACTGACAAGAAAAACTAATGTTTCTAAAATTAAAATTAAACACGATTTTAAAAAAGTTGCAGATCATAAGTTTAGACAATTTTCAGCCGTTTGAAATGTATTGCAATTTTAACGCACTAATTATGTGGATAAGTTAAAAGCATTTCCACAGACTTTCAAGTAATTTTACTGACAAGAAAAACTAATGTTTCTAAAATTAAAATTAAACACAATTTGAAAAAAAGTTGCAGATCATAAGTTTAGACAATTTTCAGCCGTTTGAAATGTATTGCAATTTTAACGCACTAATTATGTGGATAAGTTAAAAGCATTTCCACAGACTTTCAAGTAATTTTACTGACAAGAAAAACTAATGTTTCTAAAATTAAAATTAAACACGATTTGAAAAAAAGTTGCAGATCATAAGTTTAGACAATTTTCAGCCGTTTGAAATGTATTGCAATTTTAACGCACTAATTAAGTGGATAAGTTAAAAGCATTTCCACAGACTTTCAAGTAATTTTACTGACAAGAAAAACTAATGTTTCTAAAATTAAAATTAAACACGATTTGAAAAAAAGTTGCAAATCATAAGTTTAGACAATTTTCAGCCGTTTGAAGTGTATTGCAATTTTAGAGCACTAATTATGTGGATAAGTTAAAAGCATTTCCACAGACTTTCAAGTAATTTTACTGACAAGAAAAACTAATGTTTCTAAAATTAAAATTAAACACGATTTTAAAAAAATTGCAGATCATAAGTTTAGACAATTTTCAGCCGTTTGAAATGTATTGCAATTTTAACGCACTAATTATGTGGATAAGTTAAAAGCATTTCCACAGACTTTCAAGTAATTTTACTGACAAGAAAAACTAATGTTTCTAAAATTAAAATTAAACACGATTTGAAAAAAAGTTGCAAATCATAAGTTTAGACAATTTTCAGCCGTTTGAAATGTATTGCAATTTTAACGCACTAATTATGTGGATAAGTTAAAAGCATTTCCACAGACTTTCAAGTAATTTTACTGACAAGAAAAACTAATGTTTCTAAAATTAAAATTAAACACGATTTTAAAAAAGTTGCAGATCATAAATTTAGACAATTTTCAGCCGTTTATAATGTATTGCAATTTTAACGCACTAATTATGTGGATAAGTTAAAAGCATTTCCACAGACTTTCAAGTAATTTTACTGACAAGAAAAACTAATGTTTCTAAAATTGAAATTAAACACGATTTTAAAAAAGTTGCAGATCATAAGTTTAGACAATTTTCAGCCGTTTGAAATGTATTGCAATTTTAACGCACTAATTATGTGGATAAGTTAAAAGCATTTCCACAGACTTTCAAGTAATTTTACTGACAAGAAAAACTAATGTTTCTAAAATTGAAATTAAACACGATTTTAAAAAAGTTGCAGATCATAAGTTTAGACAATTTTCAGCCGTTTGAAATGTATTGCAATTTTAACGCACTAATTATGTGGATAAGTTAAAAGCATTTCCACAGACTTTCAAGTAATTTTACTGACAAGAAAAACTAATGTTTCTAAAATTAAAATTAAACACAATTTGAAAAAAAGTTGCAGATCATAAGTTTAGACAATTTTCAGCCGTTTGAAATGTATTGCAATTTTAACGCACTAATTATGTGGATAAGTTAAAAGCATTTCCACAGACTTTCAAGTAATTTTACTGACAAGAAAAACTAATGTTTCTAAAATTAAAATTAAACACGATTTTAAAAAAGTTGCAGATCATAAGTTTAGACAATTTTCAGCCGTTTGAAATGTATTGCAATTTTAACGCACCAATTATGTGGATAAGTTAAAAGCATTTCCACAGACTTTCAAGTAATTTAACTGACAAGAAAAACTAATGTTTCTAAAATTAAAATTAAACACGATTTTAAAAAAAGTTGCAGATCATAAGTTTAGACAATTTTCAGCCGTTTGAAATGTATTGCAATTTTAACGCACTAATTATGTGGATAAGTTAAAAGCATTTCCACAGACTTTCAAGTAATTTTACTGACAAGAAAAACTAATGTTTCTAAAATTAAAATTAAACACGATTTGAAAAAAAGTTGCAAATCATAAGTTTAGACAATTTTCAGCCGTTTGAAATGTATTGCAATTTTAGAGCACTAATTATGTGGATAAGTTAAAAGCATTTCCACAGACTTTCAAGTAATTTTACTGACAAGAAAAACTAATGTTTCTAAAATTAAAATTAAACACGATTTAAAAAAAGTTGCAGATCATAAGTTTAGACAATTTTCAGCCGTTTGAAATGTATTGCAATTTTAACGCACTAATTATGTGGATAAGTTAAAAGCATTTCCACAGACTTTCAAGTAATTTTACTGACAAGAAAAACTAATGTTTCTAAAATTAAAATTAAACACGATTTTAAAAAAGTTGCAGATCATAAGTTTAGAATATTTTCAGCCGTTTGAAATGTATTGCAATTTTAACGCACTAATTATGTGGATAAGTTAAAAGCATTTCCACAGACTTTCAAGTAATTTTACTGACAAGAAAAACTAATGTTTCTAAAATTAAAATTAAACACGATTTAAAAAAAGTTGCAGATCATAAGTTTAGACAATTTTCAGCCGTTTGAAATGTATTGCAATTTTAACGCACCAATTATGTGGATAAGTTAAAAGCATTTCCACAGACTTTCAAGTAATTTTACTGACAAGAAAAACTAATGTTTCTAAAATTAAAATTAAACACTATTTTAAAAAAAGTTGCAGATCATAAGTTTAGACAATTTTCAGCCGTTTGAAATGTATTGCAATTTTAACGCACTAATTATGTGGATAAGTTAAAAGCATTTCCACAGACTTTCAAGTAATTTTACTGACAAGAAAAACTAATGTTTCTAAAATTAAAATTAAACACGATTTTAAAAAAGTTGCAGATCATAAGTTTAGACAATTTTCAGCCGTTTGAAATGTATTGCAATTTTAACGCACCAATTATGTGGATAAGTTAAAAGCATTTCCACAGACTTTCAAGTAATTTTACTGACAAGAAAAACTAATGTTTCTAAAATTAAAATTAAACACGATTTTAAAAAAAGTTGCAGATCATAAGTTTAGACAATTTTCAGCCGTTTGAAATGTATTGCAATTTTAACGCACTAATTATGTGGATAAGTTAAAAGCATTTCCACAGACTTTCAAGTAATTTTACTGACAAGAAAAACTAATGTTTCTAAAATTAAAATTAAACACGATTTGAAAAAAAGTTGCAAATCATAAGTTTAGACAATTTTCAGCCGTTTGAAATGTATTGCAATTTTAGAGCACTAATTATGTGGATAAGTTAAAAGCATTTCCACAGACTTTCAAGTAATTTTACTGACAAGAAAAACTAATGTTTCTAAAATTAAAATTAAACACAATTTGAAAAAAAGTTGCAGATCATAAGTTTAGACAATTTTCAGCCGTTTGAAATGTATTGCAATTTTAACGCACTAATTATGTGGATAAGTTAAAAGCATTTCCACAGACTTTCAAGTAATTTTACTGACAAGAAAAACTAATGTTTCTAAAATTAAAATTAAACACAATTTGAAAAAAAGTTGCAGATCATAAGTTTAGACAATTTTCAGCCGTTTGAAATGTATTGCAATTTTAACGCACTAATTAAGTGGATAAGTTAAAAGCATTTCCACAGACTTTCAAGTAATTTTACTGACAAGAAAAACTAATGTTTCTAAAATTAAAATTAAACACGATTTGAAAAAAAGTTGCAAATCATAAGTTTAGACAATTTTCAGCCGTTTGAAATGTATTGCAATTTTAGAGCACTAATTATGTGGATAAGTTAAAAGCATTTCCACAGACTTTCAAGTAATTTTACTGACAAGAAAAACTAATGTTTCTAAAATTAAAATTAAACACGATTTTAAAAAAGTTGCAGATCATAAGTTTAGACAATTTTCAGCCGTTTGAAATGTATTGCAATTTTAACGCACCAATTATGTGGATAAGTTAAAAGCATTTCCACAGACTTTCAAGTAATTTTACTGACAAGAAAAACTAATGTTTCTAAAATTAAAATTAAACACGATTTTAAAAAAAGTTGCAGATCATAAGTTTAGACAATTTTCAGCCGTTTGAAATGTATTGCAATTTTAACGCACTAATTATGTGGATAAGTTAAAAGCATTTCCACAGACTTTCAAGTAATTTTACTGACAAGAAAAACTAATGTTTCTAAAATTAAAATTAAACACGATTTTAAAAAAGTTGCAGATCATAAGTTTAGACAATTTTCAGCCGTTTGAAATGTATTGCAATTTTAACGCACTAATTATGTGGATAAGTTAAAAGCATTTATACAGACTTTCAAGTAATTTTACTGACAAGAAAAACTAATGTTTCTAAAATTGAAATTAAACACGATTTTAAAAAAGTTGCAGATCATAAGTTTAGACAATTTTCAGCCGTTTGAAATGTATTGCAATTTTAACGCACTAATTATGTGGATAAGTTAAAAGCATTTCCACAGACTTTCAAGTAATTTTACTGACAAGAAAAACTAATGTTTCTAAAATTAAAATTAAACACAATTTGAAAAAAAGTTGCAGATCATAAGTTTAGACAATTTTCAGCCGTTTGAAATGTATTGCAATTTTAACGCACTAATTATGTGGATAAGTTAAAAGCATTTCCACAGACTTTCAAGTAATTTTACTGACAAGAAAAACTAATGTTTCTAAAATTAAAATTAAACACGATTTGAAAAAAAGTTGCAAATCATAAGTTTAGACAATTTTCAGCCGTTTGAAATGTATTGCAATTTTAGAGCACTAATTATGTGGATAAGTTAAAAGCATTTCCACAGACTTTCAAGTAATTTTACTGACAAGAAAAACTAATGTTTCTAAAATTAAAATTAAACACGATTTAAAAAAAGTTGCAGATCATAAGTTTAGACAATTTTCAGCCGTTTGAAATGTATTGCAATTTTAACGCACTAATTATGTGGATAAGTTAAAAGCATTTCCACAGACTTTCAAGTAATTTTACTGACAAGAAAAACTAATGTTTCTAAAATTAAAATTAAACACGATTTTAAAAAAGTTGCAGATCATAAGTTTAGACAATTTTCAGCCGTTTGAAATGTATTGCAATTTTAACGCACTAATTATGTGGATAAGTTAAAAGCATTTCCACAGACTTTCAAGTAATTTTACTGACAAGAAAAACTAATGTTTCTAAAATTGAAATTAAACACGATTTTAAAAAAGTTGCAGATCATAAGTTTAGACAATTTTCAGCCGTTTGAAATGTATTGCAATTTTAACGCACTAATTATGTGGATAAGTTAAAAGCATTTCCACAGACTTTCAAGTAATTTTACTGACAAGAAAAACTAATGTTTCTAAAATTAAAATTAAACACGATTTTAAAAAAGTTGCAGATCATAAGTTTAGACAATTTTCAGCCGTTTGAAATGTATTGCAATTTTAACGCACCAATTATGTGGATAAGTTAAAAGCATTTCCACAGACTTTCAAGTAATTTAACTGACAAGAAAAACTAATGTTTCTAAAATTAAAATTAAACACGATTTTAAAAAAAGTTGCAGATCATAAGTTTAGACAATTTTCAGCCGTTTGAAATGTATTGCAATTTTAACGCACTAATTATGTGGATAAGTTAAAAGCATTTCCACAGACTTTCAAGTAATTTTACTGACAAGAAAAACTAATGTTTCTAAAATTAAAATTAAACACGATTTGAAAAAAAGTTGCAAATCATAAGTTTAGACAATTTTCAGCCGTTTGAAATGTATTGCAATTTTAACGCACTAATTATGTGGATAAGTTAAAAGCATTTCCACAGACTTTCAAGTAATTTTACTGACAAGAAAAACTAATGTTTCTAAAATTAAAATTAAACACGATTTAAAAAAAGTTGCAGATCATAAGTTTAGACAATTTTCAGCCGTTTGAAATGTATTGCAATTTTAACGCACTAATTATGTGGATAAGTTAAAAGCATTTCCACAGACTTTCAAGTAATTTTACTGACAAGAAAAACTAATGTTTCTAAAATTAAAATTAAACACGATTTTAAAAAAGTTGCAGATCATAAGTTTAGAATATTTTCAGCCGTTTGAAATGTATTGCAATTTTAACGCACTAATTATGTGGATAAGTTAAAAGCATTTCCACAGACTTTCAAGTAATTTTACTGACAAGAAAAACTAATGTTTCTAAAATTAAAATTAAACACGATTTAAAAAAAGTTGCAGATCATAAGTTTAGACAATTTTCAGCCGTTTGAAATGTATTGCAATTTTAACGCACCAATTATGTGGATAAGTTAAAAGCATTTCCACAGACTTTCAAGTAATTTTACTGACAAGAAAAACTAATGTTTCTAAAATTGAAATTAAACACGATTTTAAAAAAAGTTGCAGATCATAAGTTTAGACAATTTTCAGCCGTTTGAAATGTATTGCAATTTTAACGCACTAATTATGTGGATAAGTTAAAAGCATTTCCACAGACTTTCAAGTAATTTTACTGACAAGAAAAACTAATGTTTCTAAAATTAAAATTAAACACGATTTTTAAAAAGTTGCAGATCATAAGTTTAGACAATTTTCAGCCGTTTGAAATGTATTGCAATTTTAACGCACTAATTATGTGGATAAGTTAAAAGCATTTCCACAGACTTTCAAGTAATTTTACTGACAAGAAAAACTAATGTTTCTAAAATTAAAATTAAACACAATTTGAAAAAAAGTTGCAGATCATAAGTTTAGACAATTTTCAGCCGTTTGAAATGTATTGCAATTTTAACGCACTAATTATGTGGATAAGTTAAAAGCATTTCCACAGACTTTCAAGTAATTTTACTGACAAGAAAAACTAATGTTTCTAAAATTAAAATTAAACACGATTTAAAAAAAGTTGCAGATCATAAGTTTAGACAATTTTCAGCCGTTTGAAATGTATTGCAATTTTAACGCACTAATTATGTGGATAAGTTAAAAGCATTTCCACAGACTTTCAAGTAATTTTACTGACAAGAAAAACTAATGTTTCTAAAATTAAAATTAAACACGATTTAAAAAAAGTTGCAGATCATAAGTTTAGAATATTTTCAGCCGTTTGAAATGTATTGCAATTTTAACGCACTAATTATGTGGATAAGTTAAAAGCATTTCCACAGACTTTCAAGTAATTTTACTGACAAGAAAAACTAATGTTTCTAAAATTAAAATTAAACACGATTTAAAAAAAGTTGCAGATCATAAGTTTAGACAATTTTCAGCCGTTTGAAATGTATTGCAATTTTAACGCACCAATTATGTGGATAAGTTAAAAGCATTTCCATAGACTTTCAAGTAATTTTACTGACAAGAAAAACTAATGTTTCTAAAATTAAAATTAAACACGATTTTAAAAAAGTTGCAGATCATAAGTTTAGACAATTTTCAGCCGTTTGAAATGTATTGCAATTTTAACGCACTAATTATGTGGATAAGTTAAAAGCATTTCCACAGACTTTCAAGTAATTTTACTGACAAGAAAAACTAATGTTTCTAAAATTAAAATTAAACACAATTTGAAAAAAAGTTGCAGATCATAAGTTTAGACAATTTTCAGCCGTTTGAAATGTATTGCAATTTTAACGCACTAATTATGTGGATAAGTTAAAAGCATTTCCACAGACTTTCAAGTAATTTTACTGACAAGAAAAACTAATGTTTCTAAAATTAAAATTAAACACGATTTGAAAAAAAGTTGCAAATCATAAGTTTAGACAATTTTCAGCCGTTTAAAATGTATTGCAATTTTAGAGCACTAATTATGTGGATAAGTTAAAAGCATTTCCACAGACTTTCAAGTAATTTTACTGACAAGAAAAACTAATGTTTCTAAAATTAAAATTAAACACGATTTTAAAAAAGTTGCAGATCATAAATTTAGACAATTTTCAGCCGTTTATAATGTATTGCAATTTTAACGCACTAATTATGTGGATAAGTTAAAAGCATTTCCACAGACTTTCAAGTAATTTTACTGACAAGAAAAACTAATGTTTCTAAAATTGAAATTAAACACGATTTTAAAAAAGTTGCAGATCATAAGTTTAGACAATTTTCAGCCGTTTGAAATGTATTGCAATTTTAACGCACTAATTATGTGGATAAGTTAAAAGCATTTCCACAGACTTTCAAGTAATTTTACTGACAAGAAAAACTAATGTTTCTAAAATTGAAATTAAACACGATTTTAAAAAAGTTGCAGATCATAAGTTTAGACAATTTTCAGCCGTTTGAAATGTATTGCAATTTTAACGCACTAATTATGTGGATAAGTTAAAAGCATTTCCACAGACTTTCAAGTAATTTTACTGACAAGAAAAACTAATGTTTCTAAAATTAAAATTAAACACAATTTGAAAAAAAGTTGCAGATCATAAGTTTAGACAATTTTCAGCTGTTTGAAATGTATTGCAATTTTAACGCACTAATTATGTGGATAAGTTAAAAGCATTTCCACAGACTTTCAAGTAATTTTACTGACAAGAAAAACTAATGTTTCTAAAATTAAAATTAAACACGATTTTAAAAAAGTTGCAGATCATAAGTTTAGACAATTTTCAGCCGTTTGAAATGTATTGCAATTTTAACGCACCAATTATGTGGATAAGTTAAAAGCATTTCCACAGACTTTCAAGTAATTTAACTGACAAGAAAAACTAATGTTTCTAAAATTAAAATTAAACACGATTTTAAAAAAAGTTGCAGATCATAAGTTTAGACAATTTTCAGCCGTTTGAAATGTATTGCAATTTTAACGCACTAATTATGTGGATAAGTTAAAAGCATTTCCACAGACTTTCAAGTAATTTTACTGACAAGAAAAACTAATGTTTCTAAAATTAAAATTAAACACGATTTGAAAAAAAGTTGCAAATCATAAGTTTAGACAATTTTCAGCCGTTTGAAATGTATTGCAATTTTAGAGCACTAATTATGTGGATAAGTTAAAAGCATTTCCACAGACTTTCAAGTAATTTTACTGACAAGAAAAACTAATGTTTCTAAAATTAAAATTAAACACGATTTAAAAAAAGTTGCAGATCATAAGTTAAGACAATTTTCAGCCGTTTGAAATGTATTGCAATTTTAACGCACTAATTATGTGGATAAGTTAAAAGCATTTCCACAGACTTTCAAGTAATTTTACTGACAAGAAAAACTAATGTTTCTAAAATTAAAATTAAACACGATTTTAAAAAAGTTGCAGATCATAAGTTTAGAATATTTTCAGCCGTTTGAAATGTATTGCAATTTTAACGCACTAATTATGTGGATAAGTTAAAAGCATTTCCACAGACTTTCAAGTAATTTTACTGACAAGAAAAACTAATGTTTCTAAAATTAAAATTAAACACGATTTAAAAAAAGTTGCAGATCATAAGTTTAGACAATTTTCAGCCGTTTGAAATGTATTGCAATTTTAACGCACCAATTATGTGGATAAGTTAAAAGCATTTCCACAGACTTTCAAGTAATTTTACTGACAAGAAAAACTAATGTTTCTAAAATTAAAATTAAACACTATTTTAAAAAAAGTTGCAGATCATAAGTTTAGACAATTTTCAGCCGTTTGAAATGTATTGCAATTTTAACGCACTAATTATGTGGATAAGTTAAAAGCATTTCCACAGACTTTCAAGTAATTTTACTGACAAGAAAAACTAATGTTTCTAAAATTAAAATTAAACACGATTTTAAAAAAGTTGCAGATCATAAGTTTAGACAATTTTCAGCCGTTTGAAATGTATTGCAATTTTAACGCACCAATTATGTGGATAAGTTAAAAGCATTTCCACAGACTTTCAAGTAATTTTACTGACAAGAAAAACTAATGTTTCTAAAATTAAAATTAAACACGATTTTAAAAAAGTTGCAGATCATAAGTTTAGACAATTTTCAGCCGTTTGAAATGTATTGCAATTTTAACGCACTAATTATGTGGATAAGTTAAAAGCATTTCCACAGACTTTCAAGTAATTTTACTGACAAGAAAAACTAATGTTTCTAAAATTAAAATTAAACACGATTTGAAAAAAAGTTGCAAATCATAAGTTTAGACAATTTTCAGCCGTTTGAAATGTATTGCAATTTTAGAGCACTAATTATGTGGATAAGTTAAAAGCATTTCCACAGACTTTCAAGTAATTTTACTGACAAGAAAAACTAATGTTTCTAAAATTGAAATTAAACACGATTTAAAAAAAAGTTGCAGATCATAAGTTTAGACAATTTTCAGCCGTTTGAAATGTATTGCAATTTTAACGCACTAATTATGTGGATAAGTTAAAAGCATTTCCACAGACTTTCAAGTAATTTTACTGACAAGAAAAACTAATGTTTCTAAAATTAAAATTAAACACAATTTGAAAAAAAGTTGCAGATCATAAGTTTAGACAATTTTCAGCCGTTTGAAATGTATTGCAATTTTAACGCACTAATTATGTGGATAAGTTAAAAGCATTTCCACAGACTTTCAAGTAATTTTACTGACAAGAAAAACTAATGTTTCTAAATTAAAATTAAACACGATTTTAAAAAAAGTTGCAGATCATAAGTTTAGACAATTTTCAGCCGTTTGAAATGTATTGCAATTTTAACGCACTAATTAAGTGGATAAGTTAAAAGCATTTCCACAGACTTTCAAGTAATTTTACTGACAAGAAAAACTAATGTTTCTAAAATTAAAATTAAACACGATTTGAAAAAAAGTTGCAAATCATAAGTTTAGACAATTTTCAGCCGTTTGAAATGTATTGCAATTTTAGAGCACTAATTATGTGGATAAGTTAAAAGCATTTCCACAGACTTTCAAGTAATTTTACTGACAAGAAAAACTAATGTTTCTAAAATTAAAATTAAACACGATTTTAAAAAAGTTGCAGATCATAAGTTTAGACAATTTTCAGCCGTTTGAAATGTATTGCAATTTTAACGCACCAATTATGTGGATAAGTTAAAAGCATTTCCACAGACTTTCAAGTAATTTTACTGACAAGAAAAACTAATGTTTCTAAAATTAAAATTAAACACGATTTTTAAAAAAGTTGCAGATCATAAGTTTAGACAATTTTCAGCCGTTTGAAATGTATTGCAATTTTAACGCACTAATTATGTGGATAAGTTAAAAGCATTTCCACAGACTTTCAAGTAATTTTACTGACAAGAAAAACTAATGTTTCTAAAATTAAAATTAAACACGATTTTAAAAAAGTTGCAGATCATAAGTTTAGACAATTTTCAGCCGTTTGAAATGTATTGCAATTTTAACGCACTAATTATGTGGATAAGTTAAAAGCATTTATACAGACTTTCAAGTAATTTTACTGACAAGAAAAACTAATGTTTCTAAAATTGAAATTAAACACGATTTTAAAAAAGTTGCAGATCATAAGTTTAGACAATTTTCAGCCGTTTGAAATGTATTGCAATTTTAACGCACTAATTATGTGGATAAGTTAAAAGCATTTCCACAGACTTTCAAGTAATTTTACTGACAAGAAAAACTAATGTTTCTAAAATTAAAATTAAACACAATTTGAAAAAAAGTTGCAGATCATAAGTTTAGACAATTTTCAGCCGTTTGAAATGTATTGCAATTTTAACGCACTAATTATGTGGATAAGTTAAAAGCATTTCCACAGACTTTCAAGTAATTTTACTGACAAGAAAAACTAATGTTTCTAAAATTAAAATTAAACACGATTTGAAAAAAAGTTGCAAATCATAAGTTTAGACAATTTTCAGCCGTTTGAAATGTATTGCAATTTTAGAGCACTAATTATGTGGATAAGTTAAAAGCATTTCCACAGACTTTCAAGTAATTTTACTGACAAGAAAAACTAATGTTTCTAAAATTAAAATTAAACACGATTTAAAAAAAGTTGCAGATCATAAGTTTAGACAATTTTCAGCCGTTTGAAATGTATTGCAATTTTAACGCACTAATTATGTGGATAAGTTAAAAGCATTTCCACAGACTTTCAAGTAATTTTACTGACAAGAAAAACTAATGTTTCTAAAATTAAAATTAAACACGATTTTAAAAAAGTTGCAGATCATAAGTTTAGACAATTTTCAGCCGTTTGAAATGTATTGCAATTTTAACGCACTAATTATGTGGATAAGTTAAAAGCATTTCCACAGACTTTCAAGTAATTTTACTGACAAGAAAAACTAATGTTTCTAAAATTGAAAATTAAACACGATTTTAAAAAAGTTGCAGATCATAAGTTTAGACAATTTTCAGCCGTTTGAAATGTATTGCAATTTTAACGCACTAATTATGTGGATAAGTTAAAAGCATTTCCACAGACTTTCAAGTAATTTTACTGACAAGAAAAACTAATGTTTCTAAAATTAAAATTAAACACGATTTTAAAAAAGTTGCAGATCATAAGTTTAGACAATTTTCAGCCGTTTGAAATGTATTGCAATTTTAACGCACCAATTATGTGGATAAGTTAAAAGCATTTCCACAGACTTTCAAGTAATTTAACTGACAAGAAAAACTAATGTTTCTAAAATTAAAATTAAACACGATTTTAAAAAAAGTTGCAGATCATAAGTTTAGACAATTTTCAGCCGTTTGAAATGTATTGCAATTTTAACGCACTAATTATGTGGATAAGTTAAAAGCATTTCCACAGACTTTCAAGTAATTTTACTGACAAGAAAAACTAATGTTTCTAAAATTAAAATTAAACACGATTTGAAAAAAGTTGCAAATCATAAGTTTAGACAATTTTCAGCCGTTTGAAATGTATTGCAATTTTAACGCACTAATTATGTGGATAAGTTAAAAGCATTTCCACAGACTTTCAAGTAATTTTACTGACAAGAAAAACTAATGTTTCTAAAATTAAAATTAAACACGATTTAAAAAAAGTTGCAGATCATAAGTTTAGACAATTTTCAGCCGTTTGAAATGTATTGCAATTTTAACGCACTAATTATGTGGATAAGTTAAAAGCATTTCCACAGACTTTCAAGTAATTTTACTGACAAGAAAAACTAATGTTTCTAAAATTAAAATTAAACACGATTTTAAAAAAGTTGCAGATCATAAGTTTAGAATATTTTCAGCCGTTTGAAATGTATTGCAATTTTAACGCACTAATTATGTGGATAAGTTAAAAGCATTTCCACAGACTTTCAAGTAATTTTACTGACAAGAAAAACTAATGTTTCTAAAATTAAAATTAAACACGATTTAAAAAAAGTT